>SNQJ01S0008645.1:100851-147344 GCA_010110895.2 Picea sitchensis | reverse complement strand
TGGCTTTATAGCCTTTACATCAAGATTTCAGATCCTATTTTAATGGATCTGAAATACCTAAAATAAACATAATCAAAATGAATCTTTAACATATATGATCTAATCTTATCATCATAAGTTGAAATTGACAGCTGAAGCATTATTTGGCAATTTGCTTATGAAAATCATAGATTCAGAAATCTGTCTTTGATGACTGGGTGATTTTCATCAAGAGTAATCATGCCATTTGTTGTTATTTCCTTACCATATGTCTTTAAAACTTAATGAGAAAGATATTCTAGCTTCTCCTAATTATTATCCATCATTTAACATCTTTCCCATGTGTTCAGGAATCCAAAAATCGCTATCCGGGCAGAAATAAAATGTTTTTGGACTCTTCTGCACTTTCACCGACTCTTTTGTCTTGAATCCTCCCCTTTAGTCGGTGAAAAGGAAAAATTTCACCGGCTCACTACACTATGAGAAAAACCAATGAGCCAGTGAAAGCGCAGATTTTTTTAATGAAAACTGCCTTGGGAAAAATCAAAATTTTGAGCCGTGGAGAGTCCGTTTTGCACGATTGAATAGTCGATTGACAACTAGACATCCTAAGATTTCCAATGGTACTTTCAGATCTGCATTTAGATTTTGGGAAGGTAGTCAAAAGTCCCCCACAAGATGAGGCATCATTTTTCGAACAAATTTCAGAATGAATTATTTGATCGCTAACATCTGGCTCCAACTGAGATGGAGACCTCCCTGCAAGGTTTCCAAGAAATTGGCAGACCTTGTGCCTTTAGTATTGGTCATGGAGTCATTTATCCTTTACGATTTATCATTTGAAAACATGTAGCAAAACCTGTAACCTACTTGTTTATTCATTAAATCAATCAACTGAAAATAATCAAGTTACTCGTTTCCCTCAGAGATCTCAATGCTAAATATAAACTGCTTTATCTCTGTCTGAGAAGAAAGCATGAGGAACTGTTGATCTGGACTTTTCATCTCAACATCTTTCTCTCTGTATCTGTTGTAATCTTCTTGTGTCTGCGAATAAGAAAACTAAGGGTTGTCCTTAGTATCTGCTGCAGATTCTAGTATGGAATTTTGATCTTCACTGCAATTTTGATCAACAGATTTATAACTAGTATCAACCATAGCATGCACACATTTATGATCATTTGTCTGTTGAAAAGTAGAACTAGATAAAATTCTAGTAGACAACAAGCCTTCACAAATTTCAACATCTTCTTCCTTATCATAATTTGAAACAACATATTCACAAGGAGAAAGAGGATCTTTCTGATGCTCTAGCTGGAGATAAGACAGTATCTGAAAATCTTGTTCCTCGTGGTTACTGCAACTTCCCTCAATTTGCAAATCTGGAAAATGTGGGCTAATCTCACTTATTTCAATGAACATTGGATCAACATAAAGTTGATCATCTCCATGTGTAGCTAACGAAACCAATTCTTTAGATTCATTAAAATCAGAAATAGAGGTAATAGGAAATCTTTAAGCTCTTCATTACTCTTTTCTAATTCATGTTTATGAGGAAGCACATCACAGCGAAGATCATTAGAAAGCTAATGTAGATTGTGAGGAAAAGATTCTTCTCTATTTAGATCTTCAACTTTAGAATGCAATTCATATTTCTCACAACAATTATCAAATAAGACTCATTTGAAAAGTACTTGTTGTCTAATTCCTTTCGCAGAAGTGGTCCTCCTCGCTTTCTTCCCATCATACAATAATCACAGGTTGATCTGTACATGGTTAACACAGAGAACTTTTCTAAATGGGGAAGGTGTTGGCATTGGGGAAAATGATCCTGTGCTGTCAAATGATAATAAGAAAACCCAAATATAGAATTTGAAAGCCGTGAAATTTGAAAAAAAGGAATGATGGCCACGATTTGATGTAGACATAGATCTGGTACTTGATGTTTGGATGCAATAATGATCAAATCATTCACCACTCTTAAAACTGTCCTTTGTTTGCCACACAAAATATATGACTAAATTCATCATCATATTCCACTAAGACATGGTGAAAACATGTAACCGTTCCTCTGCCTCCATTTAAATTGCCATCATGATTACATGACATGTGTACAATATGTCTTTTTGGGTTTTTAAGGTGCTGGAGAAAAACCCAAATCTACACTTTCATCGGCTCACTTGTTTTCGGAAATGCCATTTAGTCGTTGAAACCTTGAACTTTCACCGGTTAACTTCAGCTTCAAAACATATATTAACCGTTGAAAAACTTTTCTTTGATTTTTTGAAAATATCTTTTGACAATCAATTTATTATAAGAAATAACAAATTATACCCTATACTTTGATACTTGAATTTCTAAAAAAAATAAAATTGTATGGAACTCTATTTATGACCATGCCATCACTAAAAATGAAATAAATTGTCTGGTTCATTTTTGGAGATAACATCTGGCTTTTTTCACCTAATCCTCTGCTAAACTAAAAATTGTTCTGCTTATTAAACAACCAATAACTGAAAAGTCTACTTGCTCGTAGACGAGCTTATTCTTTTCTACTCCTACTTCTAATCAGTAGAGGCAAACTGATCAAGTGAAGTCATCTTTCCAATGAAGCCATATCAAAAACTGGTTTACTGAACCTGTTCTTGATCTTGACCCGAAAAATAATGGAATGTATAGCCAACTGAAAAGTGGTTTGAACAGATAATAAATCCAACTTTCATCTGACAAAAACACTTTAACACATATGTTGCTCATAGATTCCAAATAATCAGCAATAGGGTCATCAAATCCACAAAGAAATACCTCTTTATGCTGTTATTCCAACTGAAAACTGGAATCCTGTTGCTTGCTGCCTTCACTGATGTCAATGTTGAATCTGGACTGTCCTTCTCCTGTCAAATGAAAATACAAGCTCAACTGTTGATCTGAAACTTTCTGCTCCTCGCCTTCTTCCTCATATTTGTTGAAATCTGCCTTTGTCTGCAAATCAAAAAACTGAGGGTTGCCCTTTGAATCTATTGTAGATCTGAAACTATCACCTGCTAATGTGTCAATCTAATAATCATCTTTAGGGTTTTCAAAGGGGACAATCTCATTTTCATGACAACCTAAGTCAGTAGATACATTTGATACAATGGCAAAAGCATCATTATGGTTATCATAATGTAGATCACCGATATCTTGATCATGACGAGAGATATCTTCTGCTGCAGCAAAGTCTTCATAATCTGAATCTTTATTTAGCACACTAAATTCATGACAACATTGTGGATAAAGAAGGTCAGCTGAAAACTTTCCTTTACAAAATGAATGAAATGCAGCATGAAAATCTGCCATGGAACTAATACTTGCATTTGGAAGAGACTGACACCAGTCAAGAGCAAATCCCTCTAATGATTGCCTGAAAAGCTTAATTTGAACATCTTCATGTATAATTTCAAGTTGATTAATAAAATCATGAAAATCGAGCAAGTGTTCAGCTGGAACTTCCCACTCTTCTCCTCGAAATCTAGGAATACTACGTTCCCATTCATCTCTACTAGGTACTGGATGAGGGTAACTAGAAATACTTGAGAAATTGCAAAATGCATACCTCTTGTTCATTTCATACCAGTGGAGTCGCCAACAGATTTCAGAATGATGGAGTCGCCATTGAAACCGTCCTTCATGGAGTCACCAGATAGATGATTACAACCAAATATATGTCCAAACTTTGTCTATCATCAAAGTTGGATCTTGTCATCTCCCAAGGAAGCTGAGCTTCAAACTCCTTTCCCCAACAACGACGCCAATTTGTTATCACTACAAGAAACTCTTTGTGGTTGTAAGTCAAATATGCTTGGTAACTTAAAGTAAACTTGTTTTTGTGTTTTTGTATGTGTGGATCAATGGGATAACTTAACTACAATATGGCATCTAGACAGTCAAAATGGATAATCAAATGAACCAATGCTCTCAAGGATCAATAATTAGACAATAGCTTTTAAATGGGTGAAGAAATCTATACTTATTAACCAAAACCACAGATGTGATGGGTTAAATTATATAGTGAAGAATATTATTAAGTCAAACCTATGAACTGACTAATGAGATGACAATCATTTAGTAGTTAAAACAAGCTTGAAATAAAGTACAGAAGAAAAGATGGAAGTCTGATATCAATAGAGAGAGAAAATTGTGATCTGTATTATCATATGAAAAGTTTGTTTACAAAATAGTATAGTTCCTATATCCAAAATCAAACCCCCCTCCATGGGTTCATCAACAGTTTGTGGCTTTATAGCCTTTACATCAAGATTTCAGATCCTATTTTAATGGATCTGAAATACCTAAAATAAACATAATCAAAATGAATCTTTAACATATATGATCTAATATTATCATCATAAGTCGAAATTGACAGCTGAAGCATTATTTGGCAATTTGCTTATGAAAATCATAGATTCAGAAATCTATCTTTGATGACTGGGTAATTTCTGTCAAGAGTAATCATGCCATTTGATGTTATTTCCTTACCATATGTCTTTAAAACTTAATGAGAAAGATATTCTAGCTTCCCCTAATTATTATCCATCATTTAACACCTTTCCCACGTGTTCAGGAATCCAAAAATCGCAATATGGGTAGAAAGAAAATGTTTCTGGACTCTTTTGCGCTTTCACCGGCTCTTTTGTCCTGAATCTGCCCCTTTAGCCGGTGAAAAGGAAAACTTTCACCGGCTCACTACACTGTGAGAAAAAACAATGAGCCGGTGAAAGTGCAGATTTGTTTAATGAAAACTGCCTTGGGAACAATCAAATTTATGAGCCGTGGAGAGTCTGTTTTGCACGCTTGAATAGTCGATTGACAACTAGACATCCTAAGCTTTCCAATGGTACTTTCAGATCTTCATTTAGATCTTGTAAAGGCAGTCAAAATTCCCCCACAAGATGAGGCATCATTTTTCAAACAAATTTCAGAATGAATTATTTGATCGCTAACAATTACCTCTGTCAACTTCTTCCTCAGCCAAAGAAATTACAGAGTGATAACATGATACTTGTGTCAACTTTATTGGTGAAGTGCATTTTTCCCTGTTAATTTGTTTTCTTCTATTATCATCATTGTTTCCTAAATTATGAATTATTCTAAGAAGATAAAGGACATAATTTGTTTAAATGTACACTTTGTCTCTGGCTTAAGAATAATTTGTATGCTTTCCACTGAAGATTAAAATCAGAATTCTTAATTTCACTGTTTTTTATTGGATTTCTAGTCCTTTTCACCTCCTCCATACATTAAATATTTGAGGATCCAGTGAATTTTCCTACCCTGCCTTGCAATATTATCCTGTTAAACCTTGTATTTTATCAATTCAAAACTATGACTCCATTTTCCCAATGGCCCATCTTCATTGTTCCAACCAAACAATTCAAATCAAACAAACAAACCCTGAACTATCATAACTAGCCTAATATTTTAATTTAAACAAATCTAAATCTTACAGAGAGATCCCTCTCTGAAGCTAGCAGGGCTAGATCCCAGCTTCCAAAGTGGTTTTGTGGTTACCTCTGTCATTTCTTTCACGGCCTTAAGAAATTATGGAGTGATAACATAGTGGCGACCATACTGGGGATGAAAGGTTAATCTCCCTCAGGAAAGAGTATCAAGTTTTTAGATCTGATTGCTGATGATTGATAACGATTAGACACAGGAAGGGTGAAATCATCCACCTGGGGACTCCATTCTCAGTTATATCCAGATGAAAGAATATTATGTTGACTCCACTGTTAGAAAGATTCATTGTTTGAGGCGTTCACTAATGACTCCACTGGGCTAATGAAGAACTTAGAAGCTGATACTATCATTTCAAGGTATGCATGTTTAGAATTTTCTCAGATTTATTGTTTCCTGAATCCTTTACCCAAGGATGAATATTTTTTGAGAAATGGTCCAAAATTTAATGGAGATGATCTAAGTTTGACTTGGAAACATTTATAAAATTTTCGTGATTTCACTAAGCTTTTTAGAGTCAAACATGAAGATGTTTTCCTTAGATTGTTTCATGATTCATTCCAAGGAAAGTGTAAAAGTTGGGTTGAAGGTTTTCCTGCTAGATCTATTAGAACTATTACAAGTTTTTGGATTGTCTTTTTGGAAACATGGATGGAGGGGACATAGTTTGTGGCAGACTCTCCTTCCATTCAAATATTTATGGAATGGAACGATATGTGCATTGAAAATGGAGGTGATGAAAACTTTTCTACATGTTTATCTTCTTATTTAAAGTCCTGTAAATGTAGCTTAGAAGCCAAGATTCAGTTTTTGGATGAATTTGCCAAAGATATGGAAAGAGAGCTCAAAGCTTTAGAAGTTTAGGAAACACCTCAAATTCCTCCATTTTCGAGTCTTCCTTGTGAAGTTTTATGTCAGCAGAAGTAATATTTCACATGGCTATCTTCACCTTTTCATTTGGGAGATCAACAAACAAATTTTAACAACCATGATTTCTATGACCATATGGTTGAATATATGGAAATATTTTTCAGTTTAATTTCACAGTCATGCCTCCACTGTGACAAGAAGAAGTATTACGAGTTTCCCTTGCCATCACAAATTCCAGTGTTTACTCTATTCAAGCACAATCAAGCAGTCCAATTATGTGAGGAACTACTTGACTGGCTTTACTAGAAATTTGAGATCACTTGATTCAGCAGTTGTCTTCGGTATATTAGAGTAGGATTGTGTACATAAATAAGCTCTACTTTTTTAGCATTCTTTTCAATTTCGGTTTGCAGCATAGTTTTCAGCTTTAGAGTATTGTTCATATTTCATAGTGAATTTGATTCAGTTAAGGATTGGAGAAGATTATCAATTGGTTATCAGTTGCAGAGGTTTCATGGTAGAGCAGGTTGAAGGCTTGGGATCAGTCAAATGGATCAGGCTACTAGTCTACGGTGTTATTTGGCACCTCATTGGGAGGATGCCATCCCCATTGGAGCCATTGTTAGGGTCCTAAAAATATAGATAATTTGTTTGTTCAGTTATCTATTTTGGAAATCTGTTGGTAAGGTTTAGCCTATGAATCACTAGGTTTCATAGCTTAAAAAATGTGTTTATCCAAACAGTGATTTAGTTTTTGAAGTTTGATGGCCAAAACAAAGTATGGATCTTTGGGATATTTTTGCATATAAATTCGGTTCAGATTAGGTTGCAGGTATTTTCATGGCATAGTTCTCAGGAGAAACTTTCCAATGGTATATATGGTGCTTTAGACCGACATCTAGATCAAAAGTTAGAAAACAAATTATTTTGTTTATGTTTTATGGCACATATGTTTTTAACCAAAGTTGAAGTTTTGTCTTGTAGCGCATAAAATCGGCGCAAATTTTCCCTGGCGACATCTTCCATCCTGCTAATCGATGACCCTCATTTGTTTTTGGCCCCTTGGACCTAACTACCTTTATCAGTGGAGGGGGGGTCCAAAAAGTGGTTTTCCCCTGCTCTGGCCCCACCTAACGTGGCACTCCCTCGCCATTTCGTACCCCCCACTCCAATTACCACACACCGCCTACCCCCCCCCTCAGAAATCCACCTAACTCACTCTTGATACCTCCCATTCACCTCACTCCCAATACCACTCACCTTTCCGCCTACACTCCTCCTCTCCCTATACAACACCTGTCCCCACGTCTCCTATATGTTAGACATTACTCTTCCCCAATACCGTAAGCAGTCCCTTAATGGTCCCACACACTAATAGATATCCCTGCAACCATAAAATTCAGCATTTTCCCCCCGTTACATTATTTGATGAATGAAAACCCGTGAAAACTAAGCCAAAATGAAATGCATTTTACGATGGGAGACTGAGGTAAAAAGGCCAAGGTGATTCCCAATATTTTGTGATAGAAATAGAACTCAAAGGGATAGATGGAAAAGAAATCAGATTAAGAGGATAGTAAGAAGATTTTGTGGAGATAGTTTCAACCTCTTTCTAGATTTTAAGGGCGTGAAGATACCTAGCAGCAGAAGATCAACAATCAATGAACCAATTCCAGATTTCAATGCACGATACTTGCAGGCAGTTCAAGATTTCCAGCTGATAAATTAGAGATGTTATTTTATCTTTAAGTTTATTATGCATACTTTTCCATAAATAACCACGGTCATCGACAATTCACTTGAAAGTTTGAATAGAAGATTAGAAATAGTATATTTTGAAAATATTTACATGTTTGTAATAAATTTTATTCAGATTTCTCTAGAAAATGTTGGAGAATATTTTGTAAATCAACTCCTTTTGGAATCTGATATTAGTTTAGCAGAAAGTCTATAAATATGTTGTAATAAGACTTATAAGGGGGTTGGGACTTGTTGAAGGATAGGACTAGTATTGTAAAGTAGCCCACAAAGACACCATTGATCAGATTTTCCAGTAATACAATGCAATTATTTCAGGATACTTGTGTCAACTTTATTGGTGAAGTGCAATTTTCCCTATTAATTTGTTTTCTTTTGTTATCACCATTGTTTCCTAAATTCATAATTATTCTAAGAAGATAAAGGACAAAATTTGTTTAAATGTACACTCTGTCTCTGGCTTAAGAATAATTTTTATGTTTTCCATTGAAGATTAAAATCAAAATTCTTAATTTCTCTGTTTTTTATTGGATTTCTAGACCTTTTCACCTCCTCCATACATTAAATCTTTGAGTATCCCATGAATTTTCCTACCCTGCCCTACAATACTAGCCTGTTAATGTAAGGTAGCTAGAGAGGTAGTGGGGGGGGCCAGAGGGCCCATAGTGATAATAGTGGAGGTTATTCAATGTAAGGTGGACTAGGTCCACTATATTATTAAATAAGGTCCACTATGGTAGTTAGATATAATAAATGTAAGATATTATTAAATAAGGTCCACCATGGTAGTTAGATATAATAAACAAGAGGATCCTCTTAGAAGGTTCTACTCTAGAAGATTCCTCCTCTAGAATGTTCTTAGGAGGGGATGGTAGCACCATATAAAGGGGTTCAAACAATGTAATGAGACATGAAGAGTAGGCAGACAGGTTTGCCTAAGCTCATTAGGTGATGCCCCTCAAGAGGCAAGTGAATGTGAGGAGGATCCCTCCATGGGCCATTGATCCATTGTATGGTGCTGTCTCCGGCAGGTTTGCAATAAAGGTGGTTTCTTCATCTTGTTTGTGACCAACAGTATCTCAATTGTGTTTATTATATCTTTAGATCCTGTATTGGTCTCTAACAAAAGTGGGTTCAAACAATGTAATGAGACAAGGAAGAGAAGTGCACAGTTTGGAGTTGAAGCTCATTAGGAGGCATCCCCCTCGAAGAGGAAAGTGAATGAGAACGAATCCCTTCCATACACAGGGATCCATTGTGCTGAGGTTGCCCCACCTAAGGGCCTGATAGTAGCCAAGATTTTGCATATTGTTCTTGTGAGCATCTATTGTGGTGTTTTTGTATTCAGTTCCTGTCTCTAAACAAGTGGTAATGAGCACCTCTCCTGTAATGGAGTTGCACAACTATTTTTATTTACTTTTCTGAGAAGGAAAAACAAGTGACATTCCATAACTTTTTTGGTATATTTATGTGAAAAATTGGTAGAAAAGGGTTGTATATATTCCTCCTGAAACACCTAATTTGAAAAAAAATCGCCCGTGAACGAGTCCGAAGGTCAAGATATTGGCGGTTTTAAAATCCTACCTTTCGTGGTTTTTCTCAAGGGATCGGCAAGGGTTTACCTTTTATTTCTGTAGCATTTGAAGACTGGATTTGCCCAAGTAAATTGGTATATACAGTTCTTTCTCAATTTCTACCATAATTTCAAAAATCAGTCAAACGGAGTCCTGGGAAGTGAATATACAGCATTTTAAGTTCAATCAGCTTTTTAGGTTTTTCCAAAAAAAAACCGCGATTTTCTCTTCGAAACTCTTTTGGGTCTATTTTTGAGTTTTTAGTGACGGTCAGTAGGACCGAAGAGTTCATAGGGTGCCTAGATGGCTATTTCTTCTCAAACCTTGAAAGAAATTTTTGAATCTTTCAAAGCCCAATTGGATGATATATTTGATGCAACAGCAGCCCCCACAAACAACACACATAAGGCCTCACAAAATTCTCTTCACACATATGGCCTCAATGATAGTTTTCATAGTATCTAAGATTCATTGAATGACATGCGTGAGAGATTTCTATGCAATGCTGGGCCTCATGAATGAATATAATCAAGAAAGATATGTTTGGTATGATTTTGAGGATCTAATGTGATGATTGGTATATGGATAGTTGTCATTTCACGACAAACCACTTCCATATTTTATTTGATGACTCTATCACCTTCCTGTGAGAACATCAATGTCCCAGATCGAGAGCTAGTTACCATTCACCGTGATATTCCCATGTAGCTGTATTATTCATTCCAGATTTTGCTATGACCATTCTCCACTATGTGGATGGATCTTCTTATTTGGATCCATACAGATAGGTGTCACTTTGAGCATCATTTGAGTTGGCTATGGGTCTCCAAAATATCTCTACTCTGGAGTTCACATGAGCACTTTGACATGGGGACCCATTACAAATGGTGGTTGGACTACTTCAGCATGGTACTCTTTGCTAATGGGACTTTGGTTCTTCGGCCTTCTTCAAGATACAGCCCACAATTATCCAAGGGGACCCCTCAGATATGGAGCCACATCAGCGCTGAGGACAACGTCATAAGGGGGATGAAACGTAAGGTAGCTAGAGAGGGTAGCCCGTGAGGGTCCATAGAGATAATAGTGGAGGTTATTCAAGGTGGACTAGGGTCCACCACATAAATAAGGTCCACTATGGTAGTTAGATATATTAAATGTAAGAGGACTCCTTAGAGGTTCTACTCTCTAGAAGATTCCTCCTCTAGAATGTTCTTAGGTGATGGTAGCACTATAAAGGGTTCAAACAATGTAATGAGACATGAAGAGAAGTATTGTGTTTGAGCTGAAGCTCATTAGAGGATGGCCCCCAAGAGGCAAGGAACGTGGAGAGGATCCCTTCCATAATAGGGATCCATTGTATGGTGCTGTCTCACCCTATAATGGTAATAAAGAAGATTTTGCATTATTGTCTTTGCATATCTATCAGGGTGTTTTGTATTCACTGGTTCCAATGGGCTTAAAACCTTGTATTTGATCAATTCAAAACCGCTAATTCTATTTTCTCCTAATGTCCCGTTCCCCTGCTCCAACCAAACAATTCAAATCAAACAAACAAAACCTTGAACTATCATAACTAGCCTCCTAATATTTTAATTTAAACAAATCTAAATCTTAGAGAGAGATCCCTCTCTAAAGTTGGCAGGGTTCGATCCCAGCTTCCAAAGTGGTTTTGTGGTTACCTTTATCATTTCTTTCATAGCTTTAAGAAATTACAGAGTGATAACAGATTCAAGGAGTGAAAAATGAATTTATTTTACATAAGATATCAAAGAATATTGGTGACAAGTTTTAGATCCCGATTCATTACAGGTATGGATTTATACTTGTTGGAAGTTAGGGTTTGTGACTAATCCATTAACTAGTCCCAAACAAGTGTTCGAGATAAAAAAAGGTTATATATTGAGCTTGGTAGGTCCAAATTGAATTCCACTTGTTGCATTAGAAGGATAAAAAATCCTAATATATGAGGTCCAAGTTTCAGAATAAAAAATGGAAAATTGAGCTCGTGGCGAATCTTACAGGTTTTCATATTTGAGGTATAGTTCTGAGTAGTTTTGTATGCAGATTTAAGAAGTGATTTTGGGATTGTATTTGAAGGTTTATTTAATCCCATATCATAATTTTAAATATCCCAAGGGGATTGGTGTCTCCTTCCAATGGGTGCTAGAAAACTCAGGGAGTGGGTGCTTCCTTCAAGTTGGTGCTTGTAAAACCTTGAAACTACTTAAGAAAAGTTTGTGTGGTTTTCTCCCACTTGGGTTTCCACATAAAAATCTGTGTGCAATGTGTGAGTTTATGTGATGATGAATGACATGATTAATGGTTATTGTTTATGTAGTTCTTTAAGGTTAAAATTATTGAAATAACTCTATACTGATTCACCCCCCCTCTCAGTATTCTTGAATATTCTAACAATTGGTATCAAAGCAGGTTTCTTCAGGAACAGTCTAACCAGTGTAAGAAAGATCATGGATAAACAAGGAGAATTTACCAAAAATGGAACGCCAATGTTTGATGGGAAAAATTATTCTTTTTGGAGCATAAGAATGAGAGCATTTTTGTAGGCACGTGGATTTGATGTTTGGAAAGCTGTAGTAAATGGATACATTGCACTAGCTTCTCCTCCAATAGATAATGCTGGGAAAAATCTTAGTGAATACAATTCAAAGGCTATAAATGCATTTCTAAGTGGTCTAACCGGTTCTAATTTCTTAAGGTTATGCATTGTGATTCTACAAAGGAAATCTGGGACAAGATCAAGAATTTTTATGAAGGAGATGCTAAAGTCAAAGGGGCCAAGCTTCATACTTACAGAGGACAATTTGAACATCTGATAATGAAGGAAGATGAAGATATTGCAGCTTGTTTTCTCCGAGTTGATGAAATTGTGAATACTATAAGCGGACTGGGAGAAAAGATTGAAAACTCGGTTATTGTGCAAAAGATATTGATATCTCTCCCAATGATATTTGACCCTAAAATCTCATCTCTATAAGAAAGACAATATATGTCTATGTTGAGCATGGATGAATTACATGGAACACTTACATCATATGAAATGAGAACAAAACAAGAAAATCCATCCATAAGGGAAGCACTTTTCAAAGCCTCCAAGAAGACAAGAAAGAGAAATCCAAGGTCAAAACCTTGCTCCAACAATAGTGATGATTCATACAATGAAGAATAATCCAACTTTGTGAGAAAGTTGAAAAGATGAATCGGCAAGTACAAATGTAAGCTTCCTTTCAAATGCTTTAATAGTGGTAAAGTTGGTCATTTTGCTTCCAAATGTCCTTATGCAAGTGGTTCAGATAGTGATGAAGAATAAGTTCCTAAGAAAGAAAATAAATATCAGAAAAAGAGACAAGGAAAGAAATAAAGGAATATTTTTGAAAAAGAAAAGTCTTTATTCAAAATACGATAGTTCCTCTTCCGATGAAGATGATGATAGTGACAATGACTCAAGAAGAGTATTCTTCATGGTGTTAGAGACTCAAGAGGAAAATAACAAAAATAATGAAGGAGACTATGAAAGAGAAGGAGAAGTGAATATTGAGGTATAATTGATCAGTCCCTTAAGTGATCTAAGAAAAACAAGGAAGAAAAACAAGTTTCTCAAAGAAGAGTTAAGTAAACTGAAGGAAGACTTTCAAAACCCTAGAAAAAAAATTTAAGAATCCAAGAAGACTATCATAGGTCTAAGGATTTAGTCAGAATAAGCCAAAGTGATTGAAGAAACACTCAAGAGACAACTGGAAAAAAATAATAAAATAATAGAGAATTTGGAAGTTGAAATAGTCTCACTAAGAAAGGAACTACAGTCTTAAACAAGACATCCAACTTAATTTCGGCAATAACACCAAAATACTGGATGAAATCATCTGCAATAAAAAACCATTATATGACAAGTCTGGACTTTGATACAAAAAAAATAATATTGATGAGGGTTCAAGCTCTATGATGACAAGAAATGAAGCAGAGCAAAGAAGTTATGTAGATATTGTCAAGGGTTCCATCAATAAAAAAGAATGCAAGCATCTAAAGGAGGACATACAAAAACCAGAAATAAAGAAGAATCGAGAAGAAGATAGTGCATTCAGAGGAACATTGAATCAACAACCAACAATGAAGAAGACCCTAGAAGAATATCATGATTTCAAAAGAACAACACCAACAAGAAGACCACCCACACCCAGGCACCAAAATATTTTTCTTGGATTGTGTTATTCTTGCAATAATTTTGGGCATAAAGCCATAAATTATAGAGCCTATGAAAAGGGTAGAAACACCTAGGACACAAGTAGCTATGAAAATACGAAGAATAATTATGAAGTAAATTATCCCAGAAAGCCTCGTGAGGAGTTTGAAAGAAATTATAACATTTTTGGTGCTCTTGGTTATGAAATTGAATGTTGCCAATGTAACAATTTTGGACACAGCCAGAAATTGCAGAAGTGATTTGATAGTTTCTTCAAGGGAAACTAGGCATGTTCCTTTCAATCACATAGGGAAACAACAGAGAACTTGGAAAAGAAAAAAAAAAAGATTTGCAGTTTGAGGAATGTGGGTTTTCCTTACAAGCCCAAAATAGAAGAAGCCATAGGTATATTGATAGTGGATGCTCAAAGCATATTACTAGAGACAAAAACATATTTGTAACATTAAAGAAAGAAAAAGAGGGGTATATCACATTTGGCAATGATAACTCAGCCAAAATTATAGGAAAAGGAACAATCAATATTGGAAACAAAGAAGTTGTAGCATAAAATGTCCTACTTGTTGAAAATATGAAGCATAATTTGCTAAGTGTGAGCCAAATGTGTGATCAGGGACACACACTTATAGTCAATTCAAAAGAATGTGAAATAAGGAAATAAGTATCAGACCAACTAGTGGCAACAACGAAAAAGACTCCAAACAATAGTCAGTCTTGAAAGGCACAATCAACATGGAAAACAAACAAAAGTTGAATTCAAGACAAAGGAATACTCTACGACAAAACAATTGGAGACTATACACACTAATTTATGTGGTTCCATGAGAACAAAATGATTGGATGGTGAACAATACTTCATGCTACTCATTGATGACTACACTAGAATGACCTGGGTTTTCTTCCTCAAGAAAAAGTCAGAAGCTTTTGAATGTTTCAACATATCCAAGGAACTGGTTGAAAATTAAACTGATTTGAAAATAAAATACTTAATATCAGATAATGGAGGTGAGTTTACTTCAAATGAATTCAAGGATTCCTGTGAATAATGGGGAATAAAAAGACAATTCTCAATAGATAGAACACCTCAACAAAATGGAGTTGTTGAAAGGAAAAATAGAACTGTACAAGAAATGGCTAGAACCATGTTGAATCACTCCAAGCTAAGTGATATATTTTGGGGACAAGTCGCACATACATCCATTCATATATTGAACAAAGGATTGATCAAAAGTAATAGTGATAAGACTCCATATGAGTTATGGAAAGGAAGATCGACCAATCTCAATCACTTTAGAGTGTTTGGAAGCAAGTGTTACATAAAAAGGGAAGACAAGAATATTGCAAAATTTGACTCCGGGGTGGACTATTGACTTTACCTTTCAATATTGATTGTGATTTGGATTCCTTTCCATTGTTTCCAATGCATGAGAACATAAATCCAACTATGGTAAAGGATACTTTGTAGAAAAATTTCATTGTTCAGGTGTCTGTGCTTGCCTTCTTCTTCTGGATTCTACTTTGACACTTCTATCTCCTATGATTTGTTATGGTGGATGATTCTTCTGAACCCAGTGGTTAGGTGTCCTATAAGGTGTCTGAAAATATTATTATTTTTTTCTTCTTTTTCAACTTCTGGTTGCTTCTCTTGTTGTTGTTGTTGTTCTTCCTCTTCTTTTTGCTTTAGTTCTTCATTTTCCTGTTCTTCAAAGATGTTTGAATTTATTCTTTCCTTCCTAGTCTTCAATAGGTCTTTTTCATCAACTTTTACATTGATTCTTTCCACTATCTTGTTGAGTCTTATATTGTATCACTTGTATGCTTTGGTTTTGCATGAGTACCCAAAACATATACCTTTGTCCACCCAAGAGTTGAATTTTCCAATCTTCTTGTCTTCTCTTTTTATGTAACACTTTCTTCCAAACACTCTAAAGTGCTTGACATTGGTCGATCTTCCTTTCCATAACTCATATGGAGTCTTATCCTTATTACTTCTGATCAATCCTTTGTTCAAGATATGAATGGTTGTATGCACTACTTTTCCCCAAAATATCACTTATCCTAGAGTAATTCAACATGGTTATGTCCATTTCTTGTACAATTATGTTTTTCCTTTCAGCAACTCCATTTCACTGAGGTGCTCTAGTTGTTGAGACTTTTCTTTTTATTCCCCATTCTTCACAGAAATCCTTGAATTCATTTGAAGCAAACTCACCTCCATTATATGATCTTAAGCATTTGATTTTCAAATCAGTTTCATTTTCAACCAGCTCCTTGAATACCCTGAAACATTCGAAATCTTCTGACTTTTTCCTGAGGAAGCAAACCCAGGTCATTCTAGTGTAGTAATCAAAGAGTAGCATGAAGTATTGTTCACCATCCATTCCTTTGTGTCTCGTGGGCCCACATAAATTAGTGTGTACAATCTCCAATGGCTTTGTCGTAGAGTATTTCTTTCTCTTGAATTCAACTTTTGTTTGTTTTCCACGCTGACTGTGCCTTTCAATATTGACTGTGCTTTGGAGTCCTTTCCATTGTTGTCAATGCATGAAAACATAAATCCAACTATGGTAAAGGATACTCTGTAGAACATAATGCCAATGCATGAGTCTAGAGGATAACCAAATAGGAATATAAATAATTCAATATTGGATTGACATTTCATTTGTTGATGCTAGATTCTATATAGGAACACCCTACATAGTGCAATGTTGACTCCTATTGCTTACACATGTTCACACCCAAGTCAATGCATGAGTTTAAAGGATAACCAGGTAGGTATCTAACCAATTAAATGTTGGGTTGACATTTCATCTATTGATGCTATATGTTAGGTAGGAATACCATACTCATAACAATGTTTATACCTTACACATTCAAAATATAAGGAAAGAATTTTCCTCCCCGAGGTTCTGATTTATTAAATGGTCAAGAGATGAAGTCAAAATACAAGATTGTACCTATTGTTGCAAATGTCAATTCTATGGGATTATATTTTGATGAAATTTGTAATTACCGATGACAAATTACAATTTTGTTTTACTTTTAGTTGTTGTTGAAATATTTTTAAAGATAATGTATTTTTTTTTTATCTTGAACGAAAACAATTTTTACTAGTTGGTGCATAGATTTTTTCTCCAACAAGTATAAGGAGATTATAATAATTCATGGATTGCTAAGGACAATCACATAGATTTTTTCTCGAACAAGTATAAGGAGATTATAACAATTCATGGATTGCTAAGAACAATCACATTAGAACCACATTTTTTAATGGTTTTTAGTGCATGTCATGGTGCAATATGGCCACAAAGTTGAAACGTATTTCGACGTACCATCTTTAAATACATGGTCAAACTAAGGTGGTAAATCAAAGTTCATGGAAATTGCTAAAATATTTCAATAGAAACAAATTGAAAGATTGGGATCAAGTTTTAGTGCAAAAAATGATTTCCTATAACGAATTAGTGAATAGACTAATGAGATTTAGTGAATAGACTAATAGGATTCACCCCACTCAAGATAATGTATGGAAATAACCAAAAGGGTGTTCCAATAATTTTTTATATGCACATTGATATGAAATTAAGTGATTATGAAAAAGGGTGTTCCAATAATTTTTTATATGCACATTGATATGAAATTAAGTGAATTTTTATATGCACATTGATATGAAATTAAGTGATTATGAAAAAGGGTGTTCCAATAATTTTTTATATGCACATTGATATGAAATTAAGTGATTATGAAAACGCATTCATATAGTAGATGCAATGGAACTATGTGTAGGTCTAGGAAATGTAGAAAGCAAATAAAATTAGGTACAAGGATATATTACATGTTCCCTAATAATTCAAGGCATTTGAAATTGGATACCAAATGACGGTTCCCTTAAGGAAGGAGTGTTATCTCATAAGCACCTCGAACAACTTGAATGTTAGAAACACAAGGCTTATCAAGGAATTGGACATTTTACTCATTTTTAACGCTTTTAACATGTGTTCTTATAAAGCGAGACCATTGTAGAAGAAGAGAAGAGTGTCGAGATTCATTGGATAAGACAAGTGACATGAAAGACAATGGCAAGGGATTGAAAGTATGTAGGAGAAGAGGTTACAAACCATATATTAAACAATATTTGGTGAAGTGGAAAGACATAATAGAGAACCATGTCTAGATCTTAGAGGTATTGTACCAAAAGCTAAGTGGAAAGAGTAGTCATGTGGTGTAGAGCTTGTGTGAAGATACACTAATATTTCTTAAAGGGGAAATGGATGTAGGGGCATTTGAGAAATATATTAGTACAACCTTAGAAAGCATGGTGCACAAAAAAACTCTTGGTGAAGTTGAGAGAAAAAAAGAGTCATAGATTTATGAAGGAATAGTGTGGGTGCGGTGAATTTTGGTTGCACAAAAGTAGTTTTAATGAGTGCAAGTCAAGTACATAATTTTGATCCACAAATGATTTGAAATGGATCACTATATAACTTTTCATCCATTAATATGTGGAAAATTGAATACATGGCCTTGTTGGGTCCATTTTAAGCTTTAATCTTGATCTCATGATTTGGGGCCTTGAATTTTTTTAAACCTATTTCGACTTCTAAATGAATGTTTTTGGGGTTAAAATTGCAACACCTTGATGTTATGCCACTTTTTGAGAGCTCTCCAATAGTGTAAAGAGAAACTCAATCATACCTTGTACGAGGGAGTTATGCATTCGACAAGTTGGCCTATACTTTGACCACCAAAATGACAAGTGGATGCCACATCAACATTCATCACTCACATGTGGCATTAGCCAGTGTGGACTTTTAGGAAGATTCTAAAGGCTCCAAAATTCAAACCCCAACCCTAGATAGCTTTCAAGGCATGGTAAACACCAGGACTTAAAGGATCCATTGTTTGTAAGGCCCCACTTTGTGTACCCCAGATCTTGCCTATCAAACATGTTTTTGCGCAATATGAACAATATTTATTTCAGAAACATTAAACCCCAAACACAAATTCTTCTGGGATCCTTGAAGTAAAAGCATGTGTGAGTTAGAACCATGAAACATATGTTAAGAAACTTGTGGTGATAGTGTGGGTAGGTATGATTTTATACTAGAAACCTTGAAGTGATAACATGTGTAGGGTCTAGACAGAAAATTTCATACCTGCCCACGTTGTCACTTCAAGGTTCTTGATAGGGAAGTAGAAAAATATGTTTTCATCCATGCTCATGTTGTCACTTCGAGGTTTCCAACAAGTAGGTAGAGGAACATGCTCATGCTATCACTTCAAGTTTCTTGAAACAAAATTCCATCCCTACCCATGTTGTCACTTCAAGGTTCTTGCTATAGATAGGCATAAAATTTCATCCCTATTCACACCATCACTTTAAAGTTCCCAACAAAAAGTTTCATGGTTCCAACCTATCCACTATAGATAGGCATAAAATTCCAACCCTATTCACACTATCACTTTAAAGTTCCCAACAAAAAATTTCATGATTCCAACCTATCCACACTATCACTTCAAGTTTCCTGACATAGTTTTTGTTTCATGGTTCCAACTTGTTTAAATTGTGACTTCAAAGTTAAGGTTCTTTACATAATCAAAACTTGAACACTATCTTGATGAAATTTTGAAATTTTGAAGTGACAAAAATTGGAGTTTGATGATGAACACTCAAATCTCCTCATCTATTTGAGTATGAATATTTCTACATCTAGTAATAATTATGTTATGTTTTTTGGAGTTGTGCTATGTGAGAATTTAGAAATGCCCAACATTTTGAGTGGATACTCCACCTATCATTAACGGAACCAACAAATATTATAAGAAAAAAAAAAACTAACACTAAAGGATTAAAACAACTAAAAGAATATTCAAATAAGAATATACTAAGAAAGTGAATAGAAAAGATATAATAGACTGGAAGGGAAAATAAGAGTAGAGGAATTAAAGGAGGGAATTGTGAAATGGCTAAATGGACAATGAGTTTCCATGAATGAATAAGTTTATAGCCATATTCATGATTAAAATTATTAAAATGTTTTTCAATTCCAAAGGCTTCCCTAATAATGCGAGAAGACTAGTGGTGTGTAGATGCAAGGATTTTAGTTCAACTAAAGCAAATGCAATGTTTTGTGATATGGGAGTGTTATGCAATTGTTGAGTTAGTAAAGTGATCACTGAATGTGTTAGCTATATGTTCTTTGATATGGTTTGTATGGACCTAAAATGGACCTACAAGTTTGGCCAATGCAAGATAAACCAAATTGCCAATTTAAGTTTTCAAGATTGTGGATATCAAAATTTAAAGAATGTTTAAAAAAAAAAAACACTAAAAAGCAATAGTTTGATTTCCCATTAAAAACACATCCCGTCACTTCAAATCACATTGCATGGTCAATAAGAGACGACATAAAAGTTTCAAATGATTCGTCATCCTCCCGCTATAATGAGGACATATAGTAGTTTAATGAATGTGGTATGATGTTTCAGTGGACATATGCATGCCACAATATTATATTTATTTTTATAACTTATAATAGTATTTCCATGGCACTATGATTTGAAAAACAATATGCACTCCACAACAAAATAATAAACTCTATATAAGTTGAGATATACATCATTGAATCTGAAATTCTTTAAATCCAATTGTGTATAGCCCAAACAAGTGATAGGGCATTTATTATTTTATTGTTGGGTGTATATTAATTATCATGTCACATTGTCATATGTTCAATATGTTCTTGGGAAGAGGAGCTACTTATTGAGCATCGTGTTTTTTTTTGTACAACATGCTCGGGTTTAGCGAGAATTATGCACTCCTAAGTGGAGCATTCATTGTATATACACGTTGGAATATGGAGTACCTGTAGGGTTGAAATTTGACATCCTACCTTTCACATCAAGAAATTTTTATGTGAGGTTCTAATTTTAACATTTCCTTTCATTTGACATTTAAATCTTAATGTTACCAGTCATAATGATAATTATGTTTTTTTCTAAAGTAACGTTTATAAAAACTAAATGAAAAACTGAATTCTCATATCTGCATTTTTTTTTGAAATAATGTTTATAATAACTATATAAAACACTAAATTCTCAAATATTCTCATATCTTACCTTATACAATAGAAAAATAAAAAGTTTACAAAAATACGGTTAAATATACGATAATATAATTGTATGTCATAACACAAATAGGACTTTTGAAGCACAACAATTGTTGAAAACATGTTAAAAACATAATTTGAAATAATTGTTAAAAACAAGGTTGTTCAACCCAAATTTTATTTAGTTACAATCGCAAATATCAATAATTTGAATTGCTAACTTCAGAGTAGATCCATTTTAAAGTTTACAAAAATATAGTTCAATATACGATAATATAACCATATATCATAACACAAATAGGAGTTTTGAAGCACAACAATTGTTGAAAACATGTTAAAAACATAATTTGGAATAATTGTTAAAAACAAGGTTGTTCAACCCAAATTTTATTTAGTTACAATTTCAAATTTCAATAATCCAAATTGGTAAATTCAGAGTAGATCACAAGGGTGGGAGGTGTGGGGGAGATAATCAGTAATCCTGGAGGCCATACCACAATAAGTTATGCTTGGGTTTTAAGTACAATGATAAACAATGAGGTGGAGGTTTACGCCCTCTTTGAAGGCATAAGATTGGCTCTCTCGATTGGGGTTTAAAAGATATCAATATGTGAAGATTCTATGATGGTAATCAAGGTAATTGTTAATAAGAATATTGTTGGGGGTAACGATTACACTGACATCATATCAATGAGCCTTGCTCTCCTAAAAAACATTGAAGAATCCTCCCCCTTTCATATAAAAAGAGGGTTAAATTTGGATGTTGATCAAAAGGCCAAGGAGGGGACTAACCTAAGGAAAGGGGAAAATAAGGTTAATGGGAGTATTAAACTCCTTTCCATCCCTTAACTGAACATGAATTGGGTTTTAGTGTTAATGAAAGGTGAATGACATGGGGGATTAAATTGACCAGGTCTTTCACATTCCAAAGGACATTGTTTTGAGCCCGACATTCACTCCATCTTGAATGGGTTCACTCTTCTAGAAATCAATGTGATGGGACAATTAATTCATTCTAAGAATTTTCATGAGGTTATTTGCTCCGTCTAGCTTCATATTGGTGGTTATTTCCTCCCGCTCCTAGGAAATTTCAAGTTCCAACCCCTCCTTTCTGCAGGATTTTATCTCAAAATTCATCAATTTTTTAAACAATTCAGGCCATTTATTTTTTTATTTTGGGGATAGTCATGTTATTATTCTGGTTTGGGTTCGATCTGTTCACTTGGTTATTGGATGGGAATAGGGTAATTTGTGTAGTGAATTCAATATCACTGGGTCTTCTCTCAATTCTCTCCTTTGCGAGTATGCTGGTCCCTATCTGGATTGTATTTCTCTCTGGTCTCGGGACGAGATAATGTAGCTTCCATATTTATTGGCCCTCAACTGGTATTTGGGAATTTGGGAATTTTCATCCCCTATGGTTCTTGGGAACTCCTGTCTTGAGCCATGAAAATGTAACCTAGTTCCCTATAGTCCTGTGCATCCCTTGGGGATAGCATGTGAAGTTCCCATTGGTTTGTAAATCATAAAGTGCAAAGGCCCTTTCAGAGATAAAACCGTGAAGAGGAATTTTACAGTTTGTAAGGATTATTTTGGCCCCCTTCCCTTCTAGTGGTGGTTTTATTTCTGGTCTTTGTGGGGTATTAACCTCACAAATCACAGTTGGCCTTCGTTCTACAGTTTAGGGGTTGTCTCTCTCATGATGGACCCATCCTGGAGAGACATAAAGCAAATTTTGCATAGGCACAAAGACATGGCCGAAGGTAGCAGACTGAATTTCAATCAGGTTAACAACAAGGTAAGTGGCCATGATCAGTCAATTATGACCCTACTTCAATGAGTTGAAACCTTAGAACATGAGAGACAAAGAACCAACATCCTTGAGCATACTGTAGTGAATCTCTTGTAGCATGTGGATACTCTGGAGCATGAATTCCAACAACTCAAAGCCATAGCAATGTCTCAACAGTCCAATTGAGGTTCAAACAATCAGCTTGATGCAGAACCTCAGTCAGAGAATCTTGAAGAGACACAGGGAGACCGAGAAATGGTTCCAATGGAAATTGAAGATAATGAACCTAGCCATGGTGAATTCCAGGAAACACTTGAAAATGAGTTTGTTGTTTAGAATATGTATTTTCAATGCATCGTTTTTCTTGGTCAATTTGGCAAAGTATATAGCAACAAGTATACTCGAATGTATAAGGAGGTATCTAGTCTTTTTTATGTTAGAACAGTAACGAAGAACTCAAACAAATTTGAGCCAATTTTTGTATATATTTTGACCGTTGTTTTTCTTTGGCACAACTTCCTTTATATATAAAATCTCTTTAGTGTCTTAAAAAAAATTCGAGAGTAAATCCATTTTCAAAAAACATTTCCCTATTGAATTTAGGGAGAAACTCATTTTACATAAGTTGATATGAATTTATAGTAACCATTATCAAGAGGCTTGGAGAAAATACTTGATAAATCAAAATTCCTAACCTTAATGCTTTACATGAAAAATCCAACATGAATGTGTCGTATGGATTTAAGATTACATTAAAAAAATGAGAAAAAGAGGCTAGTCATTTTTTAATAATCCGTGTGAAGTAAAATAGATATCAAATGAGGCTTTTGGTAAGGCTCTTCCAATTTGTTGCTAGAGTATAGCATAAGGAAGGAGTTTGAATTTGTACATTTCAAGTGATAATGCAGTCGTTTATATACTAAAAGCATTGAATGAATATAGAGAAGCTCGATATTCAATATCAGATAAATGAAAGCTCGATATTCAATATCAGATAAATGAAACAACTTGTCGAAGTTCAGAGCTTTTCTATAGCCATTATTTACCTATGAACTTGTTGGTGCTTGTATTTACATAAAATTTGCATATACATTATTACCATAATTTGTTGGTGCTTGTAATTTACATTAAAATTTGTTGCAATTATTAAATCTATGAAGATATGATTTATTTGGTTTGGTTGATTTATATATGTTTTTTAATCACCTTTTTCTCCATCATAGTTTGCTTTAATATAGAGATTCTCTGTATAGGATGTAGGTAAATATTTTATTCCATTTTTATTGGGTGGCAGGTGTGGGTATGGGGTTATTTTTTGTTTCGAGGAATATCAATATAGTACCTTTTAATGGATTTTGGCATCATCTCAAATAATCTAGCAGAAATGTATACTTTTTTACAAGGTATATACATCACCAAATCCTCATATATATATGATTTGATTATTATAGGATACTCTTTAATTGTTGTTAGTCATATGATTTAGGGAACCTCCCCTACTGAGATTAAACTAGCTTTAATAGTTGATCGAATAAGGCAAATTCATTAGACATTTACAAAAATTAGTTACTACCATGTTAAAAGAGAAAACAACATGTATATGATCAACTAGTCAAGGTCACCACTTTGAAAGGAAGGGTGTTTAACCCACATTAACATAGATATATTACAATCCATTCCTTCGTCTGTGAAGTACGAATCACTTGTCAAAATTTCAATTTGGCACGTGGCGAGAGTAGTGGTTAGCATCGTATTTGAAACTAGAAGAGATGTGATGGGACTCTCCACAACCTTTCTATTAATGGCCCCTTTCAATGGACGATACACTTGAATTACATTACAATGGAACTTAGATCAATGGGATATAATGGGCTTGCCCCTGCAATTTCTCTTCATCAATTTTGATGGCTCCTGACTCTATTAGGATTTAGGTGTCTCAAATATTTTGGTGGATTCATGGTTTCTTTCCTTTGCACCCAATTTTCAATGTTTTCTCGCATACTTCGAGCCAATTACTCTTCATTTTCATTCTATTCTAGATTTGGTGATACAAGAGTATGCTCTACTCCCTTCAACACATCTTCTATCCTTCAAGGTGCTATTTTGTTGGATATATCATAATTGAGCTGGCCTCTCAGCCATATATTCCTGCTTCCTTTATATGAATTTTCCTCTTTCTTGTTTTGCAGAGAGGGCCATTTGTTCATCTTTTAGTTACCCAGCTTGGCTCTATCTCTTTTTGAAGAACCTATTTCTTTGTTCTGTCCATGGGAAAGGATTGCCTTTTTTCGATCCCTCCCTAGTTCTTAGCTTGTTTTTTGATCCTTGAGCTTAGCCTTTATGAACTTCAAAGAACTAAAGGAAACCAGACAAGCAATTTAGCACCATGTTGAAGCTCTTGTTGGTGCTTGTGTAATTTACATAAAAATTTGCAATATAGTCATTATTTACCATAACTTGTTGGTGCTTGTGTAATTTACATAAAAATTTGTTGCAATTATTTATTAAATCTATGAAGATATGATTTATTTGGTTTGGTGGATTTATATATGTTTTTTAATCACCTTTTTCTCCATCATAGTTTTCTTTAATATAGAGACTTTATAGGATGTAGGTAAATATTTTATTCCATTTTTATTGGGTGGCAGGTGTGGGTATGGGGTTATTTTTTGTTTCGAGGAATATCAATATAGTACCTTTTAATGGATTTTGGCATCATCTCAAATAATCTAGCAGAAATGTATACTTTTTTACAAGGTATATACATCACCAAATCCTCAGATATATATGATTTGATTATTATAGGATACTCTTTAATTGTTGTTAGTCATATGATTTAGGGAACCTCCCCTACTGAGATTAAACTAGCTTTAATAGTTGATCGAATAAGGCAAATTCATTAGACATTTACAAAAATTAGTTACTACCATGTTAAAAGGGAAAACAATACAGAGGCGGATCAACTAGTCAGTGTCACCACTTTGAAAAAGGAGGGGTGTTTAACCGAAAATAACACAGATATATTACAACCCATTCCTTAACCTGTGAAGTACAAATCACTTGTAAAGAATTCAATCTGGCACGTGGCCACAGAAGTGGTTAGCATCGTATTTGAAACTAGAAGAGATGTGATGGGACTCTCCATAACCTTTCGTACACAGTCCCTTTCAATGACGCATACACTTGAATTATTACAATGGAATCCTTAGGATCAATGTGGGATTATAATGGGCTTGCCCCTGCAATTTCTCTTCATCAATTTTGATGGCTCCTGACTCAATTAGGATTTAGGTGTCTCAAATATTTTGGTGGATTCATGGTTTCTTTCCTTTGCACCCAATTTTCAATGTTTTCTCGCATACTTCGAGCCAATTACTCTTCATTTTCATTCTATTCTAGATTTGGTGATACAAGAGTATGCTCTACTCCCTTCAACACATCTTCTATCCTTCAAGGTGCTATTTTGTTGGATATATCATAATTGAGTTTTCGTCTCTCAGTTGTTTATATTCTCGTGGGTGGTTTCTATATGAATTTTTCCCTTTCTTGTTTCAGGAGAGGGCCATTTGGTTCATCTTTTAGTTACCTAGCCTGGCTCTATCTCTTTTTGAAGAACCTATTTCTTTGTTCTGTCCATGGGAAAGGATTGCCTTTTTTCGATCCCTCCCTAGTTCTTAGCTTGTTTTTTGATCCTTGAGCTTAGCCTTTATGAACTTCAAAGAACTAAAGGAAACCAGACAAGCAATTTAGCACCATGTTGAAGCTCTTGATTGACATGAACATCAATTTTTCACACTTCAAAGACAATTAAGGGAAAATGAACTGGTACTACGCTGACACGCACCGTCCCCTCCACTTGGACACCTGTATCCAAATAACARCCCATCCGGGGAATTTTTTTATTGTTTTTTAAATTAATTAAAAAAATATGTTTTTTAAACCGATTAATTTTTTTTATTAATTTTTCAAACACATTAAAAAAAACAATTAACATGAATACTCTTTAT
Source organism: Picea sitchensis (assembly GCA_010110895.2). Classification (NCBI taxonomy): domain Eukaryota; kingdom Viridiplantae; phylum Streptophyta; class Pinopsida; order Pinales; family Pinaceae; genus Picea; species Picea sitchensis. Next base: position 120,543 of record SNQJ01S0008645.1, on the reverse strand, counting down.
CCCACACCCTTAGGTGGTATGAATACCTCGTATCCCAAAAAATAAAATATAAATCAAAATGTAAAATGGTAAATGACCACCATTACCAATCAAATTTCAACCATAACCACCTGCACATTCAACGATGTATATATCATTGAATGCAGCATTTTGGGATCATGGGTATTTATTGCTCGCCCTGAGAATGTAGGGAATAACCATGGATATTTGATGCTCGCCGTGAGGAATGTAGGGAATTATTAGGGTTTCTCCGGGGTGTTTATTGCTAGCCATTATGAACGTTGGTAATTGTTGGTTAATGGAGGGTTTGTTCGGAGTTTTTAAATTTTTATTTTAAAGAGAGGGGAATCGGCAAGGTCTCTGCCAGATCAAAGCTTCAACTTTATGAGTTACCCCATACCCTTCACCAGATTAAGTTAGAGTTGGTACCAAAGGGGCACCCAGGAGTACTAGTGAGCTCATGGGAGTTGAACCGGCGTCTCCTACTGGCATGCATTCAGCGACCCCGTTGGGCCGATTGCTAAGGTGTCAGCACGGGACCAGGAAAGCGGGGTAAGCAATCACATTACTATTACCAACGAGGGTGGTCAGCTAAGCAAGGAGGAGATAGAGAGAATGGTGGGTGATACAGAGAGATTCAGAAGGGAGGATGAAGAGGTAAAGAAGAAGCATATTGCCAAAGCCAATTTGGAGAATTATGTTTACAACATGAGAAGCAGAGTGAAAGAGGCCCAGATCCAGAGAAAGGTGAATGCCAGAGCGGCAGAAGATATTGTCAAAATGCTGAATGGTGTAGAGAAATGGTTAGATGAGAGCGAGTGTGCACATCTTTACGAGTTGGAAGAGAAATTGAAAGGTTTGACAATGAAATGCAGCCTTTGATATGCTAAACAAAAATTTACCCATTTTTTTTGCAAATTACGTAACATATTAATTTAGAATGCAGCAGGTATGATATAGTTCCCCTTTTTATAATGTAGTAAACATGATATACCATGGTGAAATAATGTTTCGTCTTTCTCGTCTGCGAACAATATAGGCAATTTTTTGCCCTTTTATAATTGGAGGCTCTGTTACTTATCCCCTGTGCTTAAATGAATTTGGCAAACATCATCTGTCCTGAATTTTTAAGTGAGGGAGTCTTGTTTAGGAACTTGAATTTTGAAGTGACAGGGAGTCTTGTTTAGGAACTTTAAAGTGAATGGTAAGACATGGTGTAAGTGACAGGAAGTCTTGTTTAAGGATTTGAAATTTGAAGTGACAGAGAGTCATGGTGTAAGTGACAGGAAGTCTTGTTTAGGAATTTGAAATTTGAAGTGACAGGGAGTCTTGTTTAGGAACTTTAAAGCTAAAGGTAAGACATGGTGTTCAATGTTTCTGTATTAACTTTGCATGCTGTGTGTCTTTATGTGAAAAACAAGTGCAAACTTTTAGACACAGATTTTAAAGACTACAAGATATGGGGTATTTTTATGCCTATTCACCCTACAACCAATCAGCGAATGTGTAAGTAGGTTAATGGGAGTATTAAACTCCTTCCCATCCCTTAACTGAATATGAATTGGTACCTAATAATACAATAAGACTTAGAGGCTATTTTCACCATTCTGCCAGCACTAGGAGAGCAAGGAATTTCTTGCTTGTCCAAGTTACTTATTGATGAGGGGGGGCAAGGACCTTTGAAGTTCGATTAATCCAGCTATGAAGACGCTCCTGCCCCAGTCAAAATAAATCTATCCGGGCAAGGAGATATTATGATCAGGAAAGACAGTCAAAATAGTGGGGCTTTCCTTTCTTCCTTGACCAGTAACAAGAAAGAAATCTCATCCGATCCATCCAGGAAAGAGAAATGTGAGGATTCATAGCACGAGTTAAGGTACTTTCAGTCTAATTACCCTCTCTATGAACGGAGATTTAGTTGGACCCGTTCCATAACTAGCCCACCTTCTTTCACTATCTAAAATACTGGTTGGATTTATGGATTGACAAGACTGTCCATTACGCCTACTTCTTTTCCGTTACACCTACACCCACTTCTCCGCTTCTCCTTACTGTAAAGTAACCCGTCATAGACCAGAGTAACCTTATATAAGGGTTCGGGAAGATATTAAAGGTCAACCCTAAAGGTCCTGATATGAGATAGGGTTTTAGTGTTAATGAAAGGTCAATGACATGGGGGATTAAATTGACTAGGTCTTGCACATTCCAAAGGACATTGTTTTGAGCCCAACCTTTACTCCAGCTTGAATGGGTTCGCTCTTCCAGAACTCAATGTGATGGGACTATTAATCCATTCTAAGAATTTTCATGAGGTTATTTGCTCCGTCTAGCTTCATATTGGTGGTTGTTTCCTCCTGCTCCCGGGAAATTTCAGGTTCCAATCCCTCCTTTCTACAGGATATCTCAAAATTCGTCAATTTTTAAACAATTCAGGCCATTTGTTTTTTATTTTGGGGATAGTCCTGTTATTATTCTGGTTTGGGTTCGATCTGTTCACTTAGTTATTGGATGGGAATAGGGTAATTAGTGTAGTGAATTCGATATCACTGGGTCTTCTCTCAGTTCTCTCCTTTGCGAGTATGTTGGTCTTCTCTCAGTTCTCTCCTTTGCGAGTATGTTGGTCCCTATCTGGATTGTATTTCTCTGGTCTCGGGCCGAGATAATGTGGCTTCCATATTTATTGGCCCCCGACTGGAATTTGGGAATTTCCATCCCCTATGGTTCTTGGGAACTCCTGTCTTGAGCCACTAAAGTGTAACCTATTTCCCTGTAGTCCTGTGCATCCCTTGGGGATAGCATGGGAAGCTCCCATTGGTTTGTAAATCATATAGTGCAAAGGTCCTTTCAGAGATAAAACCGTGCAGAGGAATTTTACAGTTTGTAAGGATTTTTTTGGGCCCCTTCACTTCTGGTGGTGGTTTTATTTCTGGTCTTTCTGGGGTATTAACCTCACAAATCACGGTTGGCCTTCATTCTACAGTTTAGGGGTTCAAACAATCAGCTTGATGCAGAACCTCAGTCAGAGAATCTTTAAGAGACACAGGGAGACCGAGAAATGGTTTCAATGGAAATTGAAGATAATGAACCCAGCCATGGTGAATTCCATGAAACACCTGAAAATGAGTCTGTTGTTTAGAATATGTATTTTCAATGCATTTTTTTTCTTGATCAATTTGTCAAAGTATATAGCAACAAGTCTGGTCCAATGTATAAGGAAGTATCTAGTCTTTTTTATGTGAGAACTTTTTATGTTAAAACAGTAGCAGAGAACTCAAACAAATTTGAGCTAATTTTGAGCTAATTTTTGTATCTATTTTGACTGTTGTTTTTCTTTGGCGCAGCTTCATTTATATATAAAATCTCTTCTGTTTCTTAAAAAAAAATTCATTTTACATGAGTTGATATGAATTTATAGTAACCATTATCAAGAGGCTTGGGCAGCTTCATTTATATATAAAATCTCTTCTGTTTCTAAAAAAAATTCATTTTACATGAGTTGATATGAATTTATAGTAACCATTATCAAGAGGCTTGGATAAAATACTTGATAAATCAACAATGAAAATTCGTAGCCTTAATGCTTTACATGAAAAATCCCACATGTTTTCATGAAAAATCCAACCTGAATGTGCCGTATGGATTTAAGATTACATTAACGATGAGAAAAAAAAGTTTGAATTCCGTGGATGGTGTTATGGAAACAAAATTTTCCGCTATAACTGATAATTGGATTTGAATATCTTTGAACACAAAAGAGGCTAGTCATTTTTTAATAATCCGTGTGAAGTAAAATAGAGATCAAATGAGGCTTTTGGTAAGCAGAGCTCTTCCAATTTGTTGCTAGAGTATAGCATAAGGAAGAAGTTTGAATTTGTACATTTCAAGTGACAGTGCAGTGGTTTATATACCAAAAGCATTGAATGGAAATAGAGAAGCTCGATATTCAATATCAGATAAATTAAACAACTTGTGGAGTATCAGACCTTTTCCAATATAGCCATTATTTACCATAACTTGTTGGTGCTTGTGGAATTTTCCAGTACTGGTAATTTACATAAAAATTTGTTGCAATTATTTATTAAATCTATGAAGATATGATTTATTTGGTTTGGTTGATTTATCGACGTTTTTCAATCACCTTTTCCTCCATCACAATTTGCTTTAATTTAGAGATTCTCTCTATAGGATGTAGGTAAATATTTCATCCCAGGTGGAAGGTGTGGGGAGGGGGGCTTATTTTTTGTTCCGAGGAGCAGCAATGAAGTACCTTTTAATGAATTTTCGACATCATCTCAAATAATCTAGCAAAAATGTATGCTCTTTTACAAGGTATATACATTGTCAAATCCTCAAATATATACGATTTGATTGTTATAGGAGACTCCTTAATCGTTGTTAATCATATGATTCAGGGAACCTCCCCTACTGAGATCAAATTAGCTGCAGTAGTCGATCGAATAAGGAAATCTCATTAGGCATTTACAAAAATTAGTTACTACCATGTTAAAAGGGAAAAACAATATAGAGGCGGATCAACTAATCAGTCTCACCACTTTGAAAAAGGAGGGGTGTTTAACCAAAAATAACACATATATTACAACTCATTCCTTAACCTGTGGCGGATCAACTAGTCAGTCTCACCATTTTGAAAAAGGAGGGGTGTTTAACCAAAAAGAACACATATATTACAACACATTCCTTAACCTGTGAAGTACGAATCATTTGTCAAGAATTCAATCTGGCACATGGCCACGGTAGTGGTTAGCATTGTATTTGAAACTAGAAGAGATGTGATGGGACTCTCCATAACCTTTCCCTTTCAATAACACATACACTTGAAATATTACAATGGAATCCTTAGGATCAATGTGGGATTATAATGGGCTTGCCCCTGCAATTTCTCTTCATCAATTTTGATGGCTCCTGACTCTATTAGGATTTAGGTGTCTCAAATATTTTGGTGGATTCATGGTTGCTTTCCTTTGCACCCAATTTTTGTTAGAATTAGCCGTTAATTTAGAGTTAGTTTGAAGATTTATAGGAGTTGGATATTCTCTCAACCTCTCCCTCCATGAGTGGAATCAGTTGGATCTGAATCAACTATATATATGTGTACTGTGTTGTGTTTAAATGTAATACAATTCATTATTTGTGTGTTATTACTGTGCATCTCTGCTCTCTTAAAATTCTGTCATGGTATCAGAGCCTGGCTGTGCTTAATCCCTCACGGGAATGCCCAGGAAGATGTGATAACTATTGAAGCTGATTCACTGTACATAGGTGTGTGTGAAGATTTCTCTTTTGTGAAATTTAAGTTTCTGTGTGAGTGGTTTTTTTTTTGTTGAGTTGCTGTGCACAAAGCCGTTGTAGTTGAAAGGAGAATGCGACTGTCCAAAAGGGAGAAGCCCGTCCGTGACGCTGAACTGTTTTGCGGCTGCTGCAAGAGGGAGGATGCCTGCTGGAGAGTCTTTCTATGTTATGAATGCGTAGAAAGATTCGCTGTACTAAATCGTGGAGAATATCACTGCCAGAAATAGATGAGAGGAGGGTCTCTGGAGTTCAAATCAAATGCAAATTTCTGGAAAAGTGGACCCGTCACATCAATCAAAGAAAGCCTCAAATCTATGCAAGGATCAGAAGATCTGTCATGTTTTCCATTCAGCTGATCGCTGAACATAATCAGAAAGTTATAGGGGATCGCTGTATGTTGATTGAATGCTGAGACGCCAACAAATTTCGTGACAGATCTGATTTCCGGACTCAGTGTCGCCCAGAAGGGCCGCCTGCAATAGAAGATTAACGATCTGTGTGTACAATTCGTTTATTTTCTCTTGTGTTTACAGTCAAAGAATCTAGGTCGAGTTTGTCACCATAAATGTGACTCATGGAAATGGGGTTTTATTTGGGAAATTTTGTTTGTTTTGTGTTTGTATGGGTGGGTGTGCAAAAATCAATTAATGCAGAATCAAATATAAAACAGAGTGATGTAATTCAGGCTAGTGGTTCTTGAGCATTTCGGTGCTATAAGAATGCATTACTATTTTGAGTATGTCAACAAGTTTGTTAAATGTTGTAAAGTCTTGTTGTACTTCGGTGATCCAAGATAATCAGTTACAGGACATCATTGTGTTTGTGTGAGTGTGTGTAGAAAGGTCAGTTGTTTAACTGATTGCTGAAAACATTTTGTATTTAGATCGCTGTCCTATATAACTATTGAAATTTACTCTTTGAAATTTCACAGAGGGAAGTGTATCAATAAAATGGTTCAATGTCGAGACTATCCTTCGAGAATTAAATGTCAGTTTCTAAAAGAGTCTCAAAGATGGTCTAGGCGTTTACTTCTTGAGTTGAATAAGTAAGCCTGAAGAAGAAGAGGAAGAGAAGGAGCGCAGTCCAGAGGCATCAGGGTGGGTGTAGGAGCTGATGAAGACCAAGACAGAGATCTATGTTGTGATTTGAGAATTGTAATATATGGTTTATTTGTAATGTAATCATTAAGGGAGGTGTTAGAATTAATGATTAATTTAGGGATTAATTTGGGGTTGGTTGAAGATTTATAGGAGGTTGTTGAGATATTCTCTCAACCTCTCCCTCCATGGGTGGAATCAGTTGGATCTGAATCCAACTATATATATGTCTTGTGTTGTGTTTAAATGTAATACAATTCATTATTTGTGTGTTATTACTGTGCATCTCTGCTCTCTTAAAATTCTGTCATCCTTAGGATCAATGTGGGATTATAATGGGCTTGCCCCTGCAATTTCTCTTCATCAATTTTGATGGCTATCCTTAGGATCAATGTGGGATTATAATGGGCTTGCCCCTGCAATTTCTCTTCATCAATTTTGATGGCTCCTGACTCTATTAGGATTTAGGTGTCTCAAATATTTTGGTGGATTCATGGTTGCTTTCCTTTGCACCCAATTTTCAATGTTTTCTTGCGTACTTCGAGCCAATTACTTTTCATTTTCATTATATTCTAGATTTGGTGATACAAGAGTATGCTCCACTCCCTTCGACGCATCTTCTATCCTTCAGGGTGCTATTTTGGTGGATATATCATATTTGAGATTTCGTCTCTCAGTGGTTTATATTCTCGTGGGTGGTTTCTATATGAATTTTTCCCTTTCTTGTTTCGGGAGAGGGTCATTTGGTTCATCTTTTAATTACACAGCCTGGCTCTATCTCTTTTTGAAGAACCTATTTCCCTGTCCATGGGAAAGGATTGCCTGTTCTTAGCTTGTTTTTTGATCCTCGAACTTAGCCTTTATGAACTTCAAAGAACTAAGGGAAACTAGACAAGCAATTTAGCACCATGTTGAAGCTCTTCACCGACATGAACATCAAATTTTCACACTTCAAGGACAATTAACGGAAAAAGTACCTGTATTGAGTCCCTTTGAGGAAGTATTCATTGGGATTCTTCTACAACAAAAGAAGCATATTGCAACTCTTGAATTGGAATTAAAGGAACATTGACAAATTATTGGTGATTTATTGGTGATTTAGAGCCAACCTGGTGGCCCAATCCTCCCATGAAAAGTTTGTTTACTCTACCAATTCTGATTTAGTCACTTGATGAAATGAAGTAGCAATCTTAGCAAAGATGAAAACCAACCAGTAGACCCACCAAATCGACATAATAAGTTTTTTGGTCCTATTTATGCTTTTTAAATTCATTTTATACTTAGGCGATTATTGTAGAGTCAACACTCGTCGCTTTGTCAGAAACATTTCTATCTAAAAGTATTATCAGGCCTGCAATGTCAGGCTGCTACCTCTAAGGGTTTGTAAACTGAAGAACAATATTCCCTTTTTATGTACCTTTTTGCTGTGAGCTTGGTTGTAGTCTTTATTAATACAATGTTCCCCACTTGTAAAAAAAAGCATCATGTCACTTTTAAGAAATCATGAATCCAATGAAGAGCTTGATTCAAGACAGAAGTTGCTTACACTTTTATGAATCATAATGAGGTTGCATATTAAAAAGATATAAGATATTTAAAATTTAAAACTTTCAAGTTTAAATTTTCATAATATAAAAAATTGAAAAAAATGAAATAGGTTGTTAGGTGATTTAATACTTTATAATGATTAATAAAAACCTTAAAAAAATTAAAATTACATAAAAAAACGAAAATAATAACAATAATAATAATTAAATTAAAAAAATTATAATAATAAAATAAAAATACTAAAAAAAATAATAATAATTAAAAATAGAAATAAAACCTAAATAATTACAACTATTAAAAAGAGAATAATTAATAATTAATAATAGGTAATCATATAAATATCTCTAACTGTGAGTAATTATTTATAATATATAAAAGTTTAAATTAAATGTTAGTATATGAAGTATTCACGTGGCCATTTTTTATTTTTTATTGTTTTTTAAATAAATAAAAAAAAAGGGTTTTTAAACGTAGTGATTAATTATTATAATAATCATGGATATTTATTGCTTGCCCTGAGAATGTAGGGAATTATTGGTGAACGTAGGGTTTCTCCGGGGTGTTTATTGCTAAGCGTAATTGTTGGTTAATGGAGGGTTTGTTCCGAGTTTTTTAATTTTTATTTTGAAGAGATGGGAATCGGCAAGGGCTCTACCAGATCATAGGTTCAACTTTATGAGTTACCCCATACCCTTCGCCAGATTCAATTAGAGTCGGTACAGAAGGGGCACCCAGGAGTACTAGTGAGCTCATGGGAGTTGAACCGTCGTCTCTTACTGGCATGCATTCAGCGACCCCGTTGGGCCGATTGCTATATCTTCCGTGAGATCTCTCCAAATACTACTGTTAAACAAAGTGAAGCTATTTGGTAGGGTTTCTTCATCTGAGTCTTAAATATGTTATTCATGGCTTTGTTTTGCTAATGTTTTGGGACTTATGTTGCAAGACTGCTATTTTTTCTTGGGATAATACAGTGACTACTTTGTTGTTTGGGATAATACAGTGACTACTTTGTTGTTTGGGATAATACAAACCCTCAATCCCATGGACGCCACGACTAAAGGCAAAGCAATCGGCATAGATCTTGGAACAACTTACAGTTGCGTAGCAGTTTGGCAGCATGATAGAGTCGAGGTTATTGTTAATGATCAGGGAAACCGAACCACGCCTTCCATTGTTGCTTTCACACCCTCTGAGAGATTTGTTGGAGATGCTGCCAAATATCAGATCGCAAATAATCCCCACAACACCGTCTTCGATGCCAAGAGACTCATTGGAAGGCGATTCACTGATCTCTCTTTGCAGAGTGACATTAAACTATGGCCCTTCACTGTTGTCGCCGGAGACAATGGAAAGCCTATGATCCAAGTTGATTACAAGGGCGAGAGGAAGATGTTTGCAGCCGAGGAGATCTCTTCGATGGTATTAGTAAAAATGAAGACGACAGCCGAAGCATACCTGAACTCTGATGTCAAGAATGCCGTGATCACAGTGCCAGCCTATTTTAGCAATTCTCAGAGGAAGGCTACTAGAGACGCGGCTACCATTGCTGGTCTTAACGCCATGAAAATTATTAATGAACCCACAGCCGCAGCTATAGCTTATGGGTTTGGTGGAGAGGTTTATTCCTCCAATGAAAAAAAGACCGTCTTGATTTTCGACCTCGGCGGAGGCACCTTTGATGTATCCGTTGTTACTGTCGAGGGAGGTAAATTTGAGGTGAAGGCTGTTGGAGGGGACACGCATTTGGGTGGCGAAGATTTTGACAATCAGATGCTTAAATACTGTGTTCAAAATTTCAACAGAAAGTACAAAAAGGACGTCAGCACAAGTGCTAAAGCTCTTCGAAGACTCCGTTCAGAATGCGAAAGGGCAAAAAGAAATTTGTCGTCAGTGGTAGAGACTCTGATTGATATCGACTGTCTCTACGAAGGTCTAGATTTTCACATGAATATTACAAGAGCCAAGTTCGAAGAGCTCAACACCGATTTCTTCGACAACTGCATGCGAATCCTCAACGAATGTCTGGAAAACGCCAGGATGAGTAAAGAACAAATTAACGAAGTTGTATTAGTAGGAGGTTCCACCCGCATTCCAAAGGTACAGAAACTCCTTCAAGATTTCTTCCATGGAAAGAAACTTTACAAAAGCATAAATCCTGATGAAGCTGTTGCATATGGCGCTGCAGTTCAGGCAGCAGTCTTGAATAATGAAGGCATCCACTTAGTCCTTCAGGACGTCACACCTTTGAGTCTTGGAATCGAACTTACAGGGGGTGTCATGTCTGTAGTCGTTCCCAGAAATACTCAGATTCCAACTCAAAGGGAGGCTTCTTACACTACAACGTGTGACAATCAGATAGTAGTGCCCTTTACTATATATGAAGGCGAGAGAGCAATGGTCGTGGACAACAATTTGCTGGGTGAATTTAATTTGAGTGGAATTTCGGCAGCCCGATGTGGAGTGCCATCGCTTAAAGTTGTCTTTGAAGTGGACGCGGATGGAATTTTGAAGGTGTCAGCACGGGAACAGGGAAGCGGGGTAAGCAATCGCATTACTATTACGAACAAGGGTGGTCGGTTAAGCAAAGAGGAGATAGAGAGAATGGTGGGTGATGCAGAGAGATTCAGAAGGGAGGATGAAGAAGTAAAGAAGAAGCATATTGCCAAAGCCAATTTGGAGAATTATGTTTCCAACATGAGAAGCAGAGTGAAAGAAGCCCAGATCCAGGGAAAGATGAATGCCAGAGCGGCAGAAGATATTGACCAAATGCTGAATGGTGTAGAGGAATGGTTAGATGAGAACGACTGTGCACATCTTTACGAGTTGGAAGACAAATTGAAAGGTTTGACAATGAAATGCTACCTTTGACATGCTAAACAAAAATTTTCTGGATTTTTTGCAAATTACGTAAGGTATCAATTTAGAGTGTAGCAGGTATGCTATAGTTACCTTTTTTTTATAATGGAGTAAACATGATATCCCATACTGAAATGATGTTTCGTCTTTCTCGTCTGCGAACAAAATAGGCAATTTTTTTCCCTTTTACAATTGGAGGTTGTGTTACTGAATCCAAAGGAGATCGTTGTGAGTACTAAAACTTAAAACTTTGAGGAATGCTTCTATGCCCTTATAGATTCAAATCCTCTAAACAGAAATATCTGTATTGCCCGTCTTTGTGATGATGTTTCTAACCAATCCAAAACGAAACATAGGATGCTGAGATTTTCAATTATAGATATGAACATATTAATATAACTCTTGAAAGTATTTATTTACATGTGAACAGAGTTTAAATCTGTTTTTGCTTCTTTCTTCAACGTTATTATTCTCCAAAGTACTTAGATTGAGAAAAAAATGTTCATAATTTCTGGTTCTTGAGCTCTGAACAGAAGCACGGACTTTTCCTTTACACCATGCATTTTCTCTTTATGCTGATGGAGGATTCTGGTTTTCTGCTATATGAGATGGTTCATTGAAACCAACCCTAAAACATGCTTTCCATATTGTTGTAATTTGGATGACCTTTGTTACATTACACTGGTGAAGATCAACAATGTCTGGCTTTGCCTTAATCATCCAAACTACAAAGATCGTATTATACCCGTCTTGTGTAACGTCGTGTACTTGAGTAGCAGGCACTGTAGAAAGCCGTGGACGTTTAGCAATGAAAACTTTGCTGTATCAGTCTAACCTGCCTACAGACCGGATGGCATTTGTAATCTCAACTGTTAATATTTGTCATTGTTCAGCATCGGGATGGACCTTCTGTAATTTAACCATTTTGAGGCTTTTAGGCCACACTGGAAGTATTTATCAGTTGGGCTTTTTAACCCAGTAGACTTGTCGATGTCTGTGATTGAGAATCATGCCTCTTTTTCTTTATGACTTGGAGTTATTTCCATTACTATTTAGCCAATGTGATGCAGAAACCTCAGGTCTGCAGTGACTCTGTTCCTCAGATCTTCTCAAGTACAGATTCACATAGTCTGTTTCAAGTTTAACAGAACAATTAAGAATGAATTCCAAGATCTTAAAAGGAGTCGGTAACTAACAGAGAAACAAACTGCAACACAGCACTATAACAGAGTGATCAAAAGAAAATTTTACACATACAGTCGGTTTATCAGAAAGTCAACAATGAATACACAGCTGCCGCACATCAATCACAATCATTTTATTCATTCACTCCTTAAAATACTTACAGAGACTCAATAACAGCAGCAAAGACAAGTTCTTAACAGGAAATACAAAACGACAGCTACACTTCCTTATCTCTAGTCCCAACAAGAAAATTCCCAAAACCCATTTCACTAAATTGGCGCACAGGCCCAAACAATGGCTTCCAGCGAATGATAAATGTCCACAGGCATGATAAGGCTCGTCTTAGCACATTCTTTTTCTTCGCTCTTTCTAGGCTACTGTTTCTATTTTAAATAGAAATATACTAACAAAGTCCCTTTCTGATTTCTGTTATTGAACATTCAATGCATATGGATCATCATTTTCCATTACTATTTAGCCAATGTGATGCAGAAACCTCAGGTCTGCAGTGACTCTGTTCCTCAGATCTTCTCAAGTACAGATTCACATATTCTGTTTCAAGTTTAACAGAACAATTAAGAATGAATTCCAAGATCTTAAAAGGAGTTGGTAACTAACAGAGAAACAAACTGCAACACAGCACTATAACAGAGTGATCAAAAGAAAATTTTACACATACAGTCGGTTTATCAGAAAGTCAACAATGAATACACAGCTGCTGCACATCAATCACAATCATTTTATTCATTCACTCCTTAAAATACTTACAGAGACTCAATAACAKCAGCAAAGACAAGTTCTTAACAGGAAATACAAAACGACAGCTACACTTCCTTATCTCTAGTCCCAACAAGAAAATTCCCAAAACCCATTTCACTAAATTGGCGCACAGGCCCAAACAATGGCTTCCAGCGAATGATAAATGTCCACAGGCATGATAAGGCTCGTCTTAGCACATTCTTTTTCTTCGCTCTTTCTAGGCTACTGTTTCTATTTTAAATAGAAATATACTAACAAAGTCCCTTTCTGATTTCTGTTATTGAACATTCAATGCATATGGATCATCATTTCGCGATCTTAAGGACCATTCAGTGCCAATTTGGTTCTTAGGGAGTTTTCCATACTTTCAGCTTCCCAGCTACGAGTGTCCAGCAACTTGCATAGCATAGTCCAGCAACGTCCACATGTCATTTTTATGTTTTTTTGGCCGAAAGTGGGTATTTACTAGCACAGCCACTCAAAACCGTGGCTGATGAACGCCGATGCAGACAGAAAATGAAATGCACAGCCAGAAAATGAAACGCACAACCAGAAAATGAGCGTCTACAGTCAGCACAGCTAACGTGCTAAATCCATAGTTTATCATTTAAACGTAGCAATTATATAGTGCTACAGTAATTTCTTAATATGATTAGGTAAATGTTAAAGGTAAAAATACAAGGAAGTTATGAAGAGGAAATCACATTCATTGATTTGGGAGGACAACTAAGATTATGCCAGCATCTTCAATTGTTGGCCATCAAATTAGAATTTTAAATTAAAAAGTGATTAATTGTGCTCATTGTCAATAGGTTACCCCTTTTCTGCATAATAAATATATAGTATGGTTAGAAGTTTAGCTCAAACTTGCAATAATATATATTAAAAAATAAAAAAATATCCAAAATTTAAAATAAAACATAATTAATTAATTTTATAATTAAGAGTATTATATTCTTTTAAATATTTATTTAAAAGTGGTTATGTGTTAAATCCTTGTAACTTTGCTCATATATTTATATCCATTTCTAATTATATATAGATTAGATTTGTTTGAGATTATACCCACTATGTATGATTATATATAATATACATCTAGTTTATGCTTTGTAAATTTGACCTACAATTTTATTCTATTGTATAAGTTTATTAAAGCAATTTTCATATCTATAGATTTATGAACCATCAATAATTTCATTAGTTATGAGATTCTATGTAAGAATGTTTTCCCACATTGGTGTAGATTAGTGAGATTATTCTAATGTATAAGTTTATTAAAGCAATTTGTATATCTATAGATGTATGAACCATTAATAATTTCATAAGCCACGATATTCGATGTAGGGATGCTTTCTCATATTGATGTAGATTAGTGTGTCTCATTCAAGGGTTTTGATAAGGGTTCCTATTGACATGAAACTAGCCAAATTTCTAATAGCATTTAAGCAACAACCAATAACCCCTTGGACTACCATGTTTATTCACCTAAACACATCGACAAATTAGCTAAGAGGTCATGAGTCCTCTTTATTCCTATAGCCTTGAAAGTATTTAAAACCAGCACGATTGATAGATGCATTTGATTTTTCTAAAAAGTGTTGCTATATTGACATGAAACTAGCCAAATTTCTAATAGCATTTAAGCAACAACCAATAACCCCTTGGACTATCATGTTTATTCACCGAAACACATTGGCAACTTAGCTAAGAGGTCATGAGTCCTCTTTATTCCTATAGCCTTGAAAGTATTTAAAACTAGCATGATTGATAGATGCATTTGATTTTTCTAAAAATTGTTGCTATGAGAAACAATGATGGATTGATTGATTTTTTATGCTTTTTCTTAGGATTTTGGGCCTCACATAGCTAGGAGTTTGTTGAAGTTCTTTGAATGTCGAGGAGAAATGAAACTCTTAGACATATACAGAGCTTCTACAAGCTCCCCCCACCCGCCCCCCCACCAAAAAAAAAGGAAGTGACCAAATGAAAGCTCAAAAAAGGTTCCCAAGCTCCTTAAGAAGCTTGCAATGAAAAGGGAGTGTGTCGGACAAGCTCCAATCTTCTCAAGAGCAGGGATACGACAGTTACAGGCTCCCTAACTCTCGAGTGGTACCCACACTACTATGCATTTTTTAAACATCCATGGAACATGTGGCCATTGTTGATATTTTTGATGGTGCTTTGCATCACATTGAACCATAATTTGATTTAATTTCCATAGGGCAGGTATAGGTTTCCCAACTCTTGGGACCAGTACCTATTCTTCTATGTAATTTTTTTAACATGCATAGGACAAGGTGGCCTTTGTTGATAGTTTTGATGGTGCTTTGCATAACATTGAACCATAATTTGATTTAATTTCTAAAAGATTCTAAATCTATCATATTGCATCTTTTCTTGAATATTTTATAATCACTCAACTTTATTAGTGAAGATCTCATTGTATTTAGGTTGTGATCTAATAAATGTGAAGAATATGAGCATCTATCTAGCTAGGAGTTTAAGTGCCCTATTGGAGTTGTCGAAATGGACAAAATTTTGAGTAGTTTTTTATTGTTTAACAAGGTATAGATGTATTATATTGTACTAATAAAATATAAACCATATTAGTCGAAGAGAGTGTTGTATGGTTTTGTTTCTTGTGTTAATGTTGTATTTTTCTTAAATTGGGATTATCGTTATAGGGTAGCCAAAGGCGTGACCGGTCTGTGGCAAAGTACCCTTTAAGTGTAGCGGACCAATCTCTCCTCAAGAGCATTCCATAGGTATCAAGTATATCCACAACTATGATGTCAATAGTTTGATGTATCTTGGGATTTGAAGACATTCTGATCATTTTTTTTTTTTTAACTCCCCTATCACTTTAACTCTGGTTCTATCAAGTGTGTATAATTTGAATATCAAATTGTTCAGGATTGACATTAAGTTTCTCACAAACTTTAAGGGGCATCACATGATGAAGCACCCAAATCCATCATGCAATTATGCACATTCTTGTTAAAAATATCAAAAGTAACCAGAAAAGGTGGAGTGGTGGATCTTGACCTTTTCCTCGATAGGGAAGCGTTTACAACTATCTGTCTTTTAGGTGCATTGGTATCGTCAGATGCGAAAGTTTTACTTGCTCCTTTCTTTATTTCCACATTAATTTCTTTGGAGTTTTTGGCATTCTTACCTTGAAGTGTTTTAATAAAATTCTTCTGAATTTGTGGAAGCTTCATAAACTCAAATAGAGAAATATTTTCTTTAGTTCTTTTTAGATCTTCCAAGAAAGCATATTCAAACTTCGTGGAAGCATTAGAAGGAACAATTATTTTAGAATGAGTATATGACGTCTTTTATGTGTGAGGATCATTTTTAGGAGGTTCAGAAAGAGTAGGGGTGTCGAAAAAATCCTTCTTGCTCGCACTTCTAGTGGTCATAGCATTCCGGGACATATGTATTTCTTCTATTTCTTTTATTTCTTCCTCTTCTTACACTCCATTTGAAATGTCCCAAAATGAATTAACTTGTTGCTCAAGTATTTCATTTGATTCTTGGGTTTGTTCTGTTTGTTCCCCTTCACCTTCTTCGTCATCTTTAGATTCAATCAAATTTTCAGTGGCCCAGTGTTGAAGGGATTGGACAATATCTTCCATATTAATCCTTTTCGATGATGAAGGAGTAGTTTTTTTTACTGGAGGGGTGCATTTATCTTTCTTAGATTGAAATTTAAAAAAATTCCTGGTATTAGAAGAGCCTTTTCCATTGTGCTTCTTCAAATAAATTAACTCATTAGATAATTTCTTGACAATTCTATGGAGGGATTCCATGTCCATAGAATCAATATCTTTCTTTTCTTTCGAAGATTTGGTAGTGGTGGCTTTGGCTTTAGTCTTAATTTTATCTTTTGAGGGCTTAGCTCCTGGGTTCCCCTTCAAATTTAGCATATCCTTTTCAATATTGAGGGCCTCTTGAAAGGTCGCTTCCAGGGTAGCTTTCTCTATGTTTGTAACAAACGTGGTCATGGACATGGGAAGAGTTGAAGTATAAAATTCAATGGTGACATCTTTAGCAGTTTTGGAATCTCGGGGAATCCATTTAATTAAGGAAAGGAAACATTGATTTAAATATTTAACTTTTTTTTTGGTATCCATTTTGATTCTTGAAAGATCTAAGACCAAAGTAGCCAACGTTTTATCTTCCATAATTTTTTTAAGGAAAATAGTCTTGAATATTCTCCGGCTAGTAATAAAAGTTTCATCCAAAGAGTAGCACTGGGTAGTGGATTTGTTCTCAAACATATGAGGGAACAACTGACATAAACCATCTTCATGTTGAACGTTTTGGAGCCTTATGGACGATATAAACTTCTTGACATGGTCTTTGGCTATGTCTTTTTTCTTTGGATCAAACTTGGGGAGAAGATTTTCGGGGTGCTTAGGCATGTCCTGGAGTATTCTAGGTACGACGAAAAAGTCTAGAAGTAACCAATTTTCATAAGGTTGGGGGATTTTATTGTTTCCATCCATGACTTGAGGGTTATATAGAATCAACTATAAGTGATCTTCTGCTTCAGACTCACTTTGAGAGTTTTCCTCTTCTTCTGAATTTTCTTAGAGTTTTCTCCTAGGTGTGAGAGGTGGAGATTTTGATAGTGAGAGAGGAATACCACCACCACTAGAAAATAAGAAACATTCGAGCTCGAATTCAGAGGGTTCCGATAAATATTGTAGAGCTGAAGGTAAACGATATTATCAGGGTCTGAAGGTTGGGTATTCTTGGATGGTGAAAGATTGTGAGAGGGATGGACCTTTATTTAGGGTATTATATGAACCTTGAAATAATTAATAATCGATAGGAGGCTTCCCTGTATGTCTACTCTATTGTCTGGTTAGAACACACTCGGTGCATTCACGGGATTAATTGACCATAGTATCAATTTCTTTAAAAATCACGAGGATGAGTTGTGTTAATGAGCAGGATAGAACGGGTAGGAATTTGAGCTTTCTCTGCAGCCATTTAGTTCGATGGCCCTAATTCTAGAGCCATTTCTGTTAATGAGTCCAAAATACTCGTTCAAGCAGTTAAGGTAGAATGCTCGATGTCAAGTCCCAATTAGACCCACTCATTTGTGATAGCGTTTCCGACCAGAATATTGACCTGGTTTCCACTCTAAAACTATCTAAATATGAATATGAGAACATAATGTTCTTAGATGAATTAAAATACTAAGAAACCAAATTAGAATAAAATGACTACTCACTATTGTAAGATGCATTCCTAATTTATTCTATCCTATCCTGATCGGGAGCAAACTATTATAATAAGTCTAGTTAAACATAATATTACTTGCATAGAATTAATTCATAGAAGCAAGGAATACATAAATTTAACAATGTAATAAGCTAGATACAAATAATTGATTCACCAACTTGTTATATTGTCATTGCACTTAGTATGAAAATGATGACAATATAGTGGATATACAAAATATTAGTCTAGAAAAAGTTCATTGAACTAAAATCCATACATCCACATATAAAATATACATAAACATAATAGCCTCATTTATACACATTTGTACCAAAATCTCCAAAGGTGTCTCTTGTTCAAATTACCACGTAATAATAGCATTGTATTAATAGAATCCAAATAAAAAGCCCCAATCATTTACAATAATCTCTTTTATAACTATTAAGTGATTGTTTACATTCACGAGACTAAATCATAAGTAAACGGAAATTTACAAAAAGAAACTATTTGCATTCCTATTCTTACTAAGATTACAAAATAGAGTAGATGAGACAGAGGGAGCAATTATAAAAATCGAAACCATCATGAGATCCTCTGCATTTGCATCAGGTCCCGAAATTCCTTCCAGAGAGAATAATTTTCCATGATCTTCTTTAACATTTTTGACTGCATTTTTTCAATATCTAATTATCCGTCACAAACTTTGGTAGAGACTTCTTGCTTCAATTCTTGTGTTGTACGTTTAACAAATTTTTGGGTCATAGTGATGACCGTGGCAGGTTTCAATAGATGTTATTCCAAGGATTCTTAAGTTTTTAATATTCATTTTGCTAATTTTCATGTGCTCTTCCACTTCGGCTATTTTGACTTTGGCAGGTGTTTCTTCATCAATGGGGGGCATCAATTGCATCCTGAACTCTTCAAAGAGTTCATCTGAACTATTTCATATCCTTTTGCATGCTTTGGTTGTTGTTTCTTGGATGGCATGAATATATTTCAACAGAGGCTTCCATGTATCAAAGAAGATGCAGTCTTTTATCTTTTCTTTTCTAGAATATGACGACAATGAAGTTGGGGGATTATTTTATACTCCTTGACAGTCGATAATTATGTCAAAGGCATCATTCACCTTTTGGCAATGGTCGTTGGTTTCAACTATTTGATCTTTTAACCTCAGCTGATCATCTCGGTCGACTTGCATATTGTTCAAAAGACATAAACATTCCTTTTCTTCAAATCTAAGTTTCTCATTGAGTTCCATTGTTTCTTCCTTTATGATTTCCAAAGAAAAAATATTTTCCTCATTTTCTTCTAGGACCTCTTCCAACTTCTCCTTTTGTTGTTCCCATCCCATGACTTGGTAGTTTTTTTTCTCAACAAACTGTTTGGATTCATCTAGCTCGGTTTTCAAATGGGATGTTTCTTTAGAATGTACCCTATTTATTTGTTCCATTTCTTCACAAAGCTTTAGGTTTGTAGATTCTAGCTCTTTAACATGGGTGCCCCATTCTAACTGTGCTCTTTTATCAAATTCATCATTCATTTCATTTTTATGAGTTTGAAATGCTCTGTTCTATTCATTTTTTTTTAGATTATTAACAATCTTGGTGGCTCTTTCAAATTCTGAAGTGAGCTTGTCTCTCACAGCTTGCATAGTCTTCTCAATTTCTTCCTTATGTAGCTTTTCCTTCGGTTCAAT
>SNQJ01S0008645.1:43376-86596 GCA_010110895.2 Picea sitchensis | reverse complement strand
GGGGGGAGGGGGGGTCCAAAAAGAGATGAGGGTCGTCGATCTGGGCGCTAAAGGATGTCGTTGGGGAGATTAGTGTGGGACTTACGTGCTACAAGACAAAATTTCTTGTCTCTTATCAAACTTAGGATAAAAATATGTGCTATGAAGAGTTGAGCTTTCCTTTTTTCCATTTTCACCATAATTTTATTTTTCAAAGTTAAAAACCTAAGTTTAATCGACTAAGGGTGCATTTTAACTGTGCATACCCTGCTTATATTTTCGTCTTCGAGAAATTATTTGCAGAATGAAATATCATTTGCCACATAAAATCACTGAAGGAAGAAATTTCAATCACCATCTGATCCTATGAAATATAGGGTTATAAAATATCCTTAAATAATTGCATTGTATTACTTGAAAATCTGATCAATGGTGTCTTTGTGGGCTGCTTTACAATACTAGTCCTATCCTTCAACAAGTCCCAACCCCCTTATAAGTCTTATTACAACATATTTATTGACTTTCTGCTAAACTAATATCATATTCCAAAAGGAACTGATTTACAAAATATTCTCCAACATTTTCTTGAAAAATCTGAATAAAATTTATTACAAACATGTAAATATTTTCGAAATATACTATTTCTAATCTTGTATTCAAACTTTCAAGTGAATTGTCACTGACCATGGCTATTTTTGGAAAAGTCTACATAATAAACTTAAAGATAAAATAATATCTCTAATTTATCTGCTGGAAATCTTGAACTGCCTGCAAGTATCGTGCATTGAAATCTGGAATTGGTTCATTGATTGTTGATCTTCTGATGCTAGGTGTCTTCATGCCCTTGAAATATAGAAAGAGGTTGAAACTATCATGCCCTTGAAATATAGAAAGAGGTTGAAACTATCTCCACAAAATCTACTTATTTTCCTCTCAATCTGATTTCTTTGCCATCTGTCCCTTTGAGTTATATTTCTATCACAAAATATTGGGAATCACCTTGGCCTTTTTACCTCAGTCTCCCATCATAAAATTCATTTCATTTTGGCTCAGTATTCAAGGGGAAAATGCTGAGTTTTTATGGTTGCGGGGATATCTGTTAGTGTACGGGACCATTAAGGGACTGCTTACGGTAATTGGGGAAGAGCAACGCATAACAGATAGGAGACATGGGGACAGGTGTCATATAGGGAGAAGAGGAGTGTAGGTGGAAATGTGAGTGGTATCGAGAGTGAGGTGAATGGGCGGTATTGGGAGTGAGTTAGGTGGATTTCGGAGGGGGGGTAGGCAGTCTGTAGTAATTGCAGTGGGGGGTGCGAAACGACAAGGGAGTGCCATGTTAGGTGGAGCCAGAGCGGGGGAAAACCACTTTTTGGATGCTCCCCCGCCGCCGATAAAGGTAGGTAGGTTGGGGGGGACGAAAACAAATGAGATATGTCAATTGGGAGGATGGACGATGCCGTCGGGGAAAATTTGTGTGGATTTTATGCGCTACAAGACAAAACTTCAACTTTGGTTAAAAACATATGCACCATAAAACATAAGCAAAATAATTTGTTTTCTAACTTTTGATCTAGATGTCGGTTTGAAGCACCAAATATACCATTGGAAATCTGCTCCTGAGCACTATACCATGAAAACACCTGCAACCTGATCTGAACCGAATTTATATGCAAAAATATCCCAAAGATCCATACTTTGTTTTGGCCATCAAACTTAAAAAACTAAATCACTGTTTGGATAAACACATTTTTTAAGCTATGACACCTAGTGATTCATAGGGTAAACCTTACCAAAAAATTTCCAAAATAGATAACTGAACAAACAAATTACCTATATTTATAGGACCCTAACAAAATCATAATGAAAAAAACATTATGTCGAAAATGGAAAGATGACTCGTTTTGATGAAGAAAAACCCTGTTTTTAAAAACCTCAACTTCCAGCTAGTATAACTACAAATCTGTAATGAGTCAAAACCTAAAATTTGTACCCAATATTCTTTGCTATCTCTTCTCAAACACCTCCAAGTTTCACTATCTAAATCATTCTAGAAAAAAACGTTATATCGAAAATGCCAAGATGACCTTCAAAGAAAACCCTAGAACAAATTATCACAAGACTTCCTCTCCCCTTGGAATTTCACCCTTCTTCACTTCATCTTCCCTTGGAAATTCACTCCTCTAGGATGAAATTTGCTCCTCTTCCTTGGATAGGTCGAATTGGTGTGACACAAATGCCAAATGAGGCTCCTTGTATTTATATGATTCTTCTCTACATGAGGCGGTGCGACCAAGGGTCACAACTTTTGGGTCGCACCTCTTCCTTAAGGATGACCGACCTTAGGTTCTTCTTTACTTTACTTTATGGGATTCTTCTCTTGTATTTATGGGATTCTTAACTTGGATTCATGGGCTTATTCTCTTGGTTTTAGGGGATTTTTCACTTGTATTTTGGGGCTTCTTCACTTGGTTTTAGGGATTCTTTAAGTCTCCATTTGTGTACAAGTCAAAGTGGGCACGTGTAAACAACCACATGTTATCTCATCCCATGAGGGCCATGCTTAAAAGATACACTATAAGGGGACCACTTTGGAGTTATATACACTTATTCCAAGGCCACTTCAAGGCTCTTCAAGGATTCTTCAAGTGGACACATCATCATCACTTTTAGGGGCTTCTGGGCTTTGCTTTAGGGCTTCTTCTAATGTTGACATCAATGACAACTGATTTTCCAACAATACTAAGAGGTGTTTTATTCCAACTTCTTGTTTAATTGTTTCATTTAACCCAATGCTTGATTGATTCTTTAACCTAAATTTCAAGAGGCATTTCATTTTAATTATGCTTTGAATTGGTTTAATAACCCAAATTTTGAGAGGGATTTCATTTCAATTATGTGTTGAATTGGTTTATTAATGTAGTATACCTAGGGAGGTAATATGGGATACTTAGGGAGGCACCCAAGGGGAATGAGGTTATGTATTATTATGTAGCATACCTAGGGAGGTAATATGGGGTACCTAGGGAGGTACCCAAAGGAAATAATATGTATGGAGGACAATTATAGTAAAAAAGGTCCATGTAATAGTGTGAACACAATAAAAGTGAGAATAATTTCTAGAAGGTTCTACCCACTAGAATATTTCTTCTCTAGAATGTTACTAGGGGTTAGAAAGTGCTATAAAAATAAGTGTAAGCAATGTATTGGAGTATACTAAAGAATATTTCAATTCATTAGGAAGCAAGTATTTCTTGAGGAGTGCATTCCTTCCATAAATAATAATATATTGTTTGATTTCTTTGAGGTCTTCCCACCAAATGGAAGCCCCTCCATTCAGGTTAAACACTACAATCCTTGCCTTGGTATTGTCTGAGTAGTTATGTACTCGGAAGTACTTTTTCAAGTTGAATAACCATGCTTCGACTTCCTCTTATTTCTTTATCTCACCATAAAAGGTAGGCGACTTATCCTTCTTGAATTCTTCAGTCATAAAACTCTGAGATTTCTTCCTCTTTCTCTTCTTAGAAATAATCAACTCCATGCCACTACTAGACTGTCTTACTGGATTAGTATTCTTACCATAGGACTCTGTGGAATTGACTCCACTAGATCCACCTCTCTTAGCTCCTCCACGTTTTCTTTTGTAAGAACTCTTTCTTGCATCAATGTGATCCATTTCATGTTGTTGGGCATCTGAAGGGGTTTTCAACCTCTCCGACCATTGTAGCTCTACATTGCTAGGACCTTGTTGCATATGTTTTTGAATTTCAGACAGAATATGCAGTAGAACTTCATTCAACTCTTCCTGTTCGGCATGGGATCTCATAATCCTCTCATTATCCGGCTTCAGACTCCTCACCATGGCCATCAAATCTGGAGGGGTTTCCCTATCCCTCCGACTGTTAGATTCTTCATGTCTAAGGTGCAAGAGGTCATCCATACTATGATGTACCATTCACTTCTATGATCCTTTTCAGTTCGTCCTATGTGTTGAAACAATAATCATTGTTATCATTTCATATCAGTATTATGATTCATACATTCCAGGAAACATAAATTCTTTTTAAGCAACCTTACGTGGTTTTAGTGACCCATTCAAGCCTAGGGTTTGAACTGTGCTCTGATACCACTTTGTAACACACCTGACCCCCTATGTGTCCTTTTAAGGGATTGGGTATTGTAATTATCATTTTTCTTATCTATCTCAATCCCCTCTCTTACATATTCATTGGCTTCTTCTCATCAAGAGCTTTCCAACAATGGCTATTTCACTCAAAACTGAGTCCTAGATTGAAAGTTATGGCCTTTCTAAAGTTCCTTTGTCTTCGACCTATATACCGTTGACACATGGTTCCCACATGACACCTTGACACATTCGACATCTGACATGAAGACTACGTTGTACCTACATGGTGCCTATGAAATTATACCACCAAGTGAGTCTGCTCCACACAAAACCATAAGAGCTATTGCTCGAACTCTTTACTAGTATTCTCATGACTTAACTCCGACAGATATGATATCAAAGAATATTCCCCTTCGATGCCATATTTTTAGAAGCTAGAACAACTTGAGTAGTTTCCTTACTCTGAGACCAAGGTATCAAGGAATATACCATTCTCCTTAATGGATGGTCATGAGCGTAAGTCGCAATCACTCGATAGATGGTTGGGATTGATTCAGAGTCTAAAGTTTGCTCGCCATGTAGACTCCACTAGACTCATGCACTTATGGGTAAGTGACACTTGTCACTCTAAACTCACTACAACGGACCCGCTAGCAAGCCATGTCAGCCATGAAGTTAAACCTTCATTATGATAACTTAGAAAGGGCTCATGGAAAATCAATGAATGTCCTGCTCTCTCTCCATTTTTTGATTTATGGTCGAGATATTCCCTCCATCGGACTCGCACTTCTAGGCCATCAGAGGATTTCTCCAAATCCATCAAGGTCGTACTCATAAACAATCAATGCTGGGCCAACTAGGCTCACACTCAATATTTCCACCTAATCGACTACTGACTCACACCCTTTCAATGATGTTCCCCATCAACTCTCACCCTTCCAACTTACTTATGGGAACCAAAATGATCAATGACAAAGAATTCATCCCTCCCTCTTATAGATCTATGACCCATACTGGTTGGACTTTAAGACCTTTTCTTCAAATTTATTGTCACGATATATGATATTTTCTTCTGAAGGTATTGTAGATAGGTTTGTTTCAGGGTCCTTTCCACAACGTTTGTGGGATCTCTTCGACATGGTGAATTTGAATGCACTCCAATCAACGGTCATGATCTCTTAAGATCATGTTTTTGGTTCTTTGTTGACCACACAAGATTTACAAAATCATAACTGTTCGTTCTAAGGACTTAGTCATTTTTCGAGTCCTGCAGGACTTCGGTCTTTGACTTTCAAGGACTCTAGATGGTCTTGAACTTATACTAACTATCGAACTTAAATATAAGGCCTCGTACGGGTTGCAGACTCTCTACATAGGAAACATATAGGGTACTCAAACAAGTAGCAGTTTACATTCATTCATTTTTATGATATAATCAAACGTTAGTATACATGACAACATAGTTCATCCTATTACATTCAAGACATAGGATAAATATATAAATAACCTCCTAAATTTAAACATTCATATGCGCTAACACACAACAATTCTATTATTGAGCATTTTCATAAGTCATTCACAGTCAGTTCGATACAGATGAACACTTATATGATAAAGGAATGATCCAATCCAACTGACTGAGAGAGGACACATCTCCTCCCAATATTATGCCTTGTTGTAGAGTCACTTCCTACAACACGCCACCCTCGTTCCAATCATTGATACCACCAAGGAAATTTACTCAGAAGGGCTCTAATCCTGTGATGATTCGAGAAGGTTACTCTCCTTCTCCCTCTGACACAGTATAAGTTGCCACTTCCCACTGAGCTCTGGGTCTCAGTGGGTCTCTACAGGTTTATCGAGTGGTTTCTCAACTGGATTTCTTCTGCCCAAGGGAGTCCATTCTCTTATTAACATTCCTTCAGTGACCTCCCCTTACCAGTGTCAGTTTCTATCCAATAGGCACTAAGATGCAACCCACTATTGCTCTAGTTTGGGAATCTAGGTCATCTTTGTTAAGGGTGATCATCATCAACTTGGAAAAGCTTTCAATTTCCTTCTAGAAATATATCCTTTTCTTTCTTAATCAATGCATCTACACTTTTGTGTTCTGTTGCTTGTCTCTGAGCTCTTTTTTTCTTCTCTTCTCATCTAAGTTTATCCATTCCCTCGGGCTCTCTGTTTAATACCCTACAGACATAACCTGCAATCCGCCATTTTTAAATCTGAAGGGGTGGTTTGTGGTACGTTCCTGTCAGTCACTCAATTGGCCACTCTTTCCATGCATGGGCCAATTGTGGTAGTCATTACTACCCATCCACCTTTATGACCTTCTCTTTAATGTTCATGTGGTCTCTTCTATCAGTCTGGTGTGTTGGTGGTGAAATCATTATGTTTGTAAGCATAGATAAGGTTATTGTGCAAGCTTCCTATTTTCATCACTGATGCATCTCATCTTCATTTCAATCAACCATCCCATTAGTCCTTGTTAATATCAATTCCCACTTCTGAAATTTTCCTCCCCTTTTTTATTTTCCCAACTTCTTTTTTCCTTTTCTTTTCCCTCTTCTATACTTACCCAAATTCCCCTTTTCTTTTCTCCCTTCTATTCTCCCTTTCTAGTTACTATACTTAGTCATTTTTCGAAAACGACGGGTTGGCGGAATCGCAGTTCTCACTTCCATTCAGATTCCCATATCACGAGTCCGACCAACCACCGTATCATCCTATACTTAACCGTTTCTATAGTCACGGGTTCCCAGGTTGGTGGGTTCAAGATTTCATATCCCTCGTTCCGCGATGTACATTTTGCACCCAAGAGATACACGATCTACATTTTTACCATCGGACTCCTTGAGCTCCTAAGTATCTCATCTCTCCTATATTGAGTTTGATCGACAACATTCCAACACTTAGCCAACTTTCAATCTTTCACAACCACGAGTTCGTGGGTTCCTGGGTTGGCGGGTTCACAAAATTCCAAAATCCTAATTGCTCTCGTCTATCCATGCCACCTTCACGCTTTTCCCAATATGCATTTAGTATGGTTTAATGCTAATAACTCATCATGCAGGTTATGTAAATATCGTCATTAATAAGCGAAGAGATCGAGGATATTTCCTATTAAACCACATTAAAGAACGATTTGCAGAAGATTATATTATCTCTCTCAAGCGCTCATTTCAAATATTATATGGATTAAAAGAATGCTCTCATCAACTTATGGCAGCAATAGCTCGACAACAGTTCTGCGGAGATACTTTGAAATTTTTTGAATGTGAGAACCAGACCTTTCAGTGGTCTAGAGCGTATTCTTACTATTCATCCCCTTCTGCTCAGAAGAAAGTCATTTGGACGTCCAAAATTGCTCGTGCAGGGTGTGTCCCTGAGGTTTTCGACTACAAGGAACTGGTGCGTTGAGAAATATATATACCAAGTCATTGGATTCTTCAACTTCAAGACCATTCTCCCATCTCTCTTTCACCTCAAGTGTTTCATAAAATGCTAAAACTCCCAGAGCCAACACTCACTTTCAAAGGTGAAGATTGGAGGGACTTCTTGAAAAAGCATGATAATTGCCTGGACCTCTTGCCTGAATTCTTGGAGAATCCCACGACTATCCCTGAAGATATTACTAGGTTGCAAGTCAACTCGTTCAAAAACCCCTTTCAGGAAATTGCTTGGTTATTCACTAGAGTGACAGGCCAAGAAAATACCGCTAGTATTTCCCGTATGATTATTTATATCTTATATTTTATTGTCAAGGAGCAACCCATTTTTGATTGGGGAAAACTGATTTCCATTGAAATCTCTTCCCAATTATCATAGAGTACATAAAGGATAAGAAAGTCTTTATGGCCTCTTATTTGGTATTTGCGATGGCATATTGCTGTCAATTTTCTAAATTGTCTATCTGCAAGAAGGTGAATTATGAATTTGACCCAGTGACCTTTTCGTACCAAGCATTGTGGAGACGCAAATCTTCCTTGCATTTTTATGAAGTTTTCAATGAATTTGTCTTGGTTTTTAAAGGATTGTTGTTTGGAAAAGATACCCCTGGAATATCCGCCCAGGGAAGTAAATTAATGGATAAAAAGGGGATGTTGGAGCAAATGGAAAATTACAATGTTATCAGGATTTTCGATGCTAAGGAAAATACCTCCTTTCTTCCATGTCATATATCCACATAATGTTTATTAAAGAGGTGGCAAGGCAATATAATTTCTAGCTACACATTTTTCATGAGAAACGAAAAAAGTAATTCAGACCTCTGCCTTGGAAAATTTGGGACTTTGTATTAAAAAATATGAACAAAATCGATGAATTTGCAAACCACTTCCACACTCTGAATATCAGGTATGCTGAAAGGATAAAAGGGTTTGACCCTAACAAAATTTTTGTGGAACGTATGTTAGCAGTGGGATTTACCAATTCATTTATCCATACTATTCTAGGAGAAGAAGAAGATAATAACTTGGGTGCTCTTACTCACAATGGTGGCGACTTGGAGACGGTACTCAGTACCAATAAATTTTACAAACATAAAGGAAAGGGTCCCAGCGAGAAGAGTGCCCAGTCCTCAAATGTTACTCCTAATACTACAACATCTCGGAGCAATGCTCTAGCAGTCCACCCATCCGGAAAAGTGATCAACAGTAGTTCAGGAGGAGGAGGAGAAAATAACCCCCCTCTTGTAAAAATTGAAAGCTCACACAAACTTCCTTTGAGAAATAAGAGGAATAATATTGTACAAGAGGAGGAAGAAAATCGCGTCGAAAGTGACATAAACAAATTCTCCCTCCAAGATATGGAGCTTAAGGCTGACATTGAGAAAATGTTTCCTAACATTGATCAACCAGGAGGCACGGTCAACCATAATCTGTCATTGGAAATTATTGAGAATGAGAACTCAAAGAAGAGTCATTTGTGTTTCAGAGTGTTGTCTTTGACAACAAATCTAAGAAATTAATTATTGAGAAGATTAATGTGAAGAATAAAAAAGGGAAATCTCGTTCAGAGGTTAACCTAAGAAATATGCGGCCTTCCCATATTTTCAGAATCCACAGAGCAACCGATGATGCATTGGACGACTCCATTGGTGGTCTCGAAGCGGAAAATACAAGTTAAAGGAGAGTATTAAGGAACTAGAAGAGACCTTGATGCCTCTTCCACTCCTTTCCATCCCTTTGGAAATTGTTGTACCCACCATGCCCACTACTAAATTAAAAGGATCCTCAATCTTACTTACATCAGCCAGGAGCTATGTAGAGAACAATATCAAGAAAATAATGGCATTGATCACAGAAGCTTGGGAAATTTCAAATAACATGATTTCTTTTGGCTCGAGGGCGCATGCCTTTCATGAGTATTTGCAGGCTGACCTAAAAAATGAAAAATGTTTTTACGTTGATGTTGTGGTACCCTTTGGTGTTAAAGTTTTCAATATGAAAGAGCTATGGAGAAGAGAGGAGGATCTTCCCTCTCCAAGTTAGATGAAACAGTTGAACGCGTGCTGGAAAGAAAATATAAAAAACTTGAACAACATTGTTCAAGCATGCAACCAAGCCATATCGAGGAGGGAATAACTATTCAAAAGACTCATGGAGGTAGAATTATCCAGAAGCACTAACGAAGTCCAAGATCCCAAGCTGATCCTCAACTCATTGTTCCTAACAAAGCAACAATTTTATGAGCAAGTTGAGATATTTAAAGGGTTGTCAATTGAAAAGTTATATGGTATACTTGAATATAATGAGGACGACATAGACAATTGACTAGTGGACTACTTCATGAAAAATTAGGATATTGAAGAAGCATTACATGGCATTTCCCTTGATCTAAGATACTTGGAGGGAGAGTTGTTCAACATCAAAATCTGGCATGAAATCAATGTGGAACCAATTAAAAGTTACATCGAAGAATGGTTCAAGAAAGTTATTGATAAACTGACCAATTAAGGGAAAGAAGTAGTTGAGACGATTCCTATAACCGTTGATGAAAATGATAAAAGGGCATCAACAAGCAAGTGAAATCATGAGAGACCATCATAATAATTTTATTTTGATCATATCCTTCTTTTTCTTTATCAATTCCTTCATCCAATTATTCCACCTCTTTCACTAGAAAGGTTTAACCAAAGACTGATAACTCCTCTTTTCTTCTTACCAGGTCTTGTTGTTCTTCTATCGCCCACCGTATTCCTTCTAAAGGATTATTTCTTGTATTTATTTGCTTTATGGTCTGCGGGAGCCCCAATCCCAGTCTCTAAGACAAACACATTTGAAATTTAAAAGAATATGTAGCAGACTATAATTTTTTTTAGAAATTTCAAGAGAGATACTTTGGGAACAATCTCGACTGTGCTTTGTAACCCTGTTTTCATAATATAAAGTATTTGAGATTGATCTATCATTATATTTTTTTGATCTGTCCATGTGTCCACTCTGTTAAATTTCTCTTATGCATGCAAATCATCTTCTTTATATTTTATGTGATAAAAAATATTTATCTTAAACTATGATGGACGTGAGGAAATTTTGCTTATTTACTTTAAATGTTTGAAGTGTGTGATTCTTGGTCATTTCTCAGGAACTTTCTTTAAAAAAGAAAACAAAAACATTTTCCTTTTATTTTCTCGCAATATTTATGTTTCTTTGAATTACTACGATGAACTTCTGTCAAATCCCACATTTTAAATAGATAGAAATCCAAAGAAAATCTAAACAGGATTACCAACTATATAAAAACACAGGGGGATTTACATCCTCGTGAGGTTGTCGTTTTGGTCCTAACGGATTCAAGTGTCAACATTTTTGGCGACCATACTGGGGAATGAACTGAAATTTGGAACCTCGTCTAGCATTTTTTGAAAAACAATATATGAATTTGCCCCAGGCTGATCAACCCCACTTAGAAATTGGATTGAACAATCAACAAAGCATTTTACATCAGTTATACAATCTGGTAATAACAACAGCCGAGACCCGAGAAGATTTAGAAATGTCCTGGAAGATCTTAGTCCAAGAAGAAGAAAGAGAAATCCTCCGAAGACAGAGGAGAGAAGAGCAACAAGATTGAAGAAATCAAAGGCTAGCTAGAGCAACACCAGAATAAGGTCAAGATTGAAGCTGGACAAATTCAAGGGACCCATTATCGGAAGTAAAAGAAAGAAACTCTTTATTCTTAGAAGTGAAAAGCCTATCCCTGGAATCTCTCCAGATATGGCAGAAAGAAATGAACAACCCCGAGATGAGCATCATGAGGAGAGACAAGGAGGTGGAAGAGATGTTGCAAGAAATCAAGAGAACTTAAGGTTTGAAAATAGAAGGAGGTAATAGATTCACCTATGAATCTTATAGGTGAGAAACATGATATCCCCATTCTCCCTAAGGGAACCCTAAAGGAATTTTCCGGAGATGGAGCAATCGATGCAAAGAGGCATCTACACTTATTTCTTGATGTTTGTGATTTTCACCGTGTTGATTATAATGATGTCACGATAAGGTTGTTTCTGCAAACCTTATCAGTAAGATAATATGAATGGTATACAACATTTCCCAGTAGATCAATTCGCTCATTTAATGACCTCGAAGCTATGTTCCTGACTATGTTCGCCCCTCCAATTGCTTATCATACCTTTCTCACCGATTTCACCCAGATTGGTTTGAGGAAGAATGAAAGGATACAAGATTTTAATCTTAGGTTCAATAAAACCTTGAGTAGGATTCCAGAAGATAAAAGACCAAATGACCTAGTCATTCTCGATTGTTATAAGAATGAAATTCCCCCAAATGTGAAATATGCTATCAGGATGTCCCAAATGGATACCTTGGAGGAGGAAATGTCTAAATCCATTGAGATGGAAGAATATATGATTGAAACGGGTGTCGACCCTGACATTATACTGGGAAAAGTACAAAGGTATCTGGGAGGATTAAGTATCGATAATCAAGGTGCTTCCATATCAATAAAGAACGAAGAATTCAAGCCTCAACTAGATCAAAACCAAACAATGGGAGGGGGATTTTTCAAGGGAACCATACCTGATGTAAAGGTCGACCCTGTGGAAGCACATGAAACTAAGCGAATAATTGAAATTGCATAGATGAATAAAACTATTAAGCAAATGAAGAATGAGATAACCAGACTGAGAAGGGGAGATAGTTATGTGGAAAATCCAAGAATGCCAATCCCAGATCAAACAAGGAACCCTCCCCAAGAAAACAAAGTGAGGTTTGAAAACATGGATAATCCACAAAGAACAAGGGTTCCCAGGAAGCCTACTCCTAATGCAGCTATTCTAGATGATGTGTATGACGAGCAATTAATTGAGCAAGAGAATTATTAATCACCTGATGAAAGATCTGAGACTGCGTAGATGGGTGGATGCGATATGTCCATGTATATATTTGAAGAGGGCGACAACTATCCCAACTCGCAAGAAAATGTTTCCCAAACAAGAGGATTTGTAAATAGACCAAAGAATAAAGGCGATTCTGACAAAGAGAACCAAAAAGAAAAAGAAAAAGAAAAAAACAAATGAGAAAAGAGAAAATGAGAAAGTGACAGATGGCGTTGGAATTAAAAGGAAACACATGACATCAAAATCCACTCAAATGACATATAATGTCTCACATGATTTGAGTAAATTAAGGATAACCTTGCCCTTTACAGAAGTGGTGAAGATTCCCCAGCAAAGAGAAAACATTTTGAAATTGTTGGATGATCCATTTGAAAGAGAAGAAGTTGTTGTTACCAGTCCAAAATAAAGCCCAAGCCAGTCAACTTCCAAGATGAGAGGTAAAATTCCTCCCTTTTACATTTCTGTTGAAAATCATGATGTTTCACTACATAATTGTTTAGTTGACAGATGCACGACAAATAATATCATGTCATTGGCGGTCATGGAGGCATTGGGCATGAGTTACACCAAGTATTATGAAATCAGTGATAGTATATATGTAATTGATTCTAGAAAAGTGCCAGTTTATGGAGAAATCAAGGACTTTTATGCTTGGATTACGACAACCCCGCATATAATTACATTTTTCAATATTATTGTAATAGACCTTCCTCCAACATATGGAGTTGTGCTGGGAAGAGATTGGACATCTATGATCGAGGGATATATAATGAACGATGGAAGTTGTATGATCCTTCCAGGAAAAGAAGGAACAATGATTAAAGTACCCGATGAACCTAGAAAACCCTTCTCTTTCAAGAAGAAGGACAATGAATTGATGGAGGATTATATAGATGCCGAGATTGGAAACTTTGTTATCCTAGACATGGAACATAATGAAATCATAGAGCAAGTGCAAGACACGAAGAATCAATAATGTATGTTCAAAGGTTATTGGAGGATTTCATTTGATGGAGCTTGTTCAAGCTTTGGGAATGGAGTTGGAATTGTTCTTATGAGTCCAAGTAAGATTGTACATCCACATGCTATTAGACTGGAGTTTTCACGCGCTAATAACGAGGTAGAGTGTGAAACCTTGATTCAAGGGATGGTCCTCACATAAGAAATAAAAATAGAACATATAATTGTGACTGGCGACTCCGAGTTGGTAATTAATCAGGTCACCCAAAAGTATAAAATCAAGAAAGAAAGACTCAAGTTATACTTCGAAAGAGTTAACGAATTGATGGAATCTTTCAGTTCCTTCAAAATTTATTTCATTCCAAGGGAAAATAAACACAAGGCAGATTCATTAGCCTTGGTGGCCTCATTGTCAAACCCAGACGATATCCAAAGAAAAGCGTCTTTCCAAGTAGAAAGAGCTTTTTCACCATCCGTGCCTGATAACATCGAATATTTGCAAGTGTTTGAGAATGATGAACAACTGGAAATTTTTTGTTCAATGATGATGATGAATATGATCACTTGTCTATTGTCCCCAAAGATTGTATACAATTTGAATCTATTTTTACAAAAGATGATCATGCTAAGAATCTGTTTGAAGAATTTTCAATTCGAAAAGTGCAAGAGACAAGAAAAGTCAATATTGGAACTGATAGTTCCCCGAAATATGTCAACTTGGGAGTTGATTGCACCATTGAGGAAGTTGATCAATATGTTTACTTGTTCAAAGAATACATTGATGTGTTCACTTGGACCTATGATGATTTGAAAGCTTACGATAAAACTATATTACAACATATCATTCCTTTGAGGGAAGAATCAAAGCTTGTGAAGCAGAAAATAAGGATGATGAATCCCAAACTGAAACTATTGGTAAAGATTGAATTGGAGAAATTGAAGAAGGCATGAATAATTTATCCCATTAGACACTCTGATTGGCTTTCAAATCTTGTTATTGTAAGAAAAAAGATTGGGGAAATATGGATGTGTGTTGACTTCAGAGAGCTTAACAAAGCAAGCATAAAGGATAACTTTTATTTACCTAATATGGAGTTCCTTCTCCAACAAGTCACTGGATCAACCTGTATGTCCATGTTGGATGGTTTTTTTGGATATAACCAAGTCTTGGTGGCTGAGGAAGATAGGGCAAATACAACATTTATCACACCTTGGGAGACATATGCACATGCTAGAATTCCCTTTGGTTTGAAGAATGCTTGAGCTACATTCCAAAGGGCCAGGGATCATACATTCAACGGGTTGATAGAAAAATTTATGGTAGACTATCAAGATGACTTGACAGTGCATTCAAAAAAAGGGGGTGATAATATCCATCATTTGAGAAAAGTTTTTGAAAGATGTAGATTATATGGTGTCTCTCTAAATCCAAAGAAATTCTTGTTCGTTGTAACTCAAGAAAAACTATTGGGCGACATTGTGTGAAAGGAAGGGATTTACATAGATTCAGAAAGAGTTAAAGCAATAAATGAACTCAATCCCCCGACATCCAAGAAGGGAGTCCAATCATTTTTCGGCAAGATCAATTTTGTGCGAAGGTTTGTTCCTGACTATGAAAGTATCGTAAATTCGATCAATTTGTTGTTGAAAAAGGAGAAAAGGTTCGAATGGACAATGAATACTCAAGAGGATTTCAATAATATAAAAGGAGCAATAACCACAACTCCAGTCCTCATTAGTCCATATTTTCAAAAATATTTCATCATCTATTCATTTGCTACAGAGACATTTGTTGCATCTGTTCTCACTCAGAAGAACACCGAAGGTGAAGAACTCCCAATAAGTTTCACGAGCAAAACCCTACATGACTATGAGTTGAGGTATTCAGAAATGGAAAAGCAATCCTTGGCTCTTGTAAAAGAAGTAGCGCATTTTCAGACGTACATATTAAAATCCAATGTCATTGCCTATGTTCCCTCATCGCCAGTGAAGATGCTTATGAATCAACAATTGAGAGAAGGAAAATAGGCTAACTGGCTGACAAAGATACAAGAATATGATACTGAGATTAAACCTTTAAAGGTTGTCAAAGGACAAGGTTTATGCAAGCTCATCGCGAATGGTGATTCTTTGGACAAAATGATTTCAATTTCAGTAGGAGAACCATTAGCCGATTTAGAGTGGTACAAAGATATTATATTCTACTTAAGGTCCAGGAAATTTCTTATCACCATGAACCCCAAGGAGAGAAGAACATTGAAGATGAAGGAAAATCAATATGTGTTGATTGCTTATATACTGTTTAGGAGAAATTATGATGGTATATTGTTGAGATGCGTTGATGAAAATCAAGCCCAAGAATTGATGAGAGAATTCCATGAAGGAATATGTTGTGGACACTTTTCACCTACCGCCACCGCCCACAAGATAATAAGAGTTGGATTCTATTGGCCATCAATTTTCAGAGACTCATATGCCATGATAAGGAAGTGTGTATCATGCTAGCAATTTTCAGGAAAAATGAAGAGATTTGCGATGCCTTTACAACCCATAATTGTAGAACAACCATTCACTCAATGAGGACTTGATGTTGTCAGGCCAATTAATCCAAAGTCTAGCAAGGGACATATGTACATTCTCACAAAAATTATTTCACGAAATGGCCAGAAGCAGTGGCATTAAAGAAAGTTGATTCTGAAGAGCTAATTAAGTTCCTCAAAGATAATATTATGTCGAGGTTTGTTATCCCAGATAAATTTATCATAGATAATGGTTTGAGTTTCATCGGGTCAAAGTTTACAGAGTTTTGGGGAGAATATGGAATTATCATGGGTCAATCATCGAATTATTATCCACAAGGTAATGGCCTTGATGAATCCACAAATAAAACACTTATTCAGCTAATGAAGAAAATCATTGATAAGAACCAAAGGAATTGGCATATGAAGCTGAGTGATGCATTGTGGGCAAGCAGAATGACTCCAAAGGACAACACTGGGATGTCCCCGTATACACTGGTTTATGGGAAAGAAGCAAAAATGCCAATTAGCCTTGAACGCAATGCATTGAATTTTGTGGTTAATATCAAAGATACAGAAGAGAGTTCACCAATCCAAAGGAGGATCAACCAATTGTTAAAATTGGAAGAAGAATGAAGCAAAGCCTTGAATCGAACTTCTGAAAGGCAGCAGAGTGTCAAAAGATATTTTGATCAGAGTACAATTGT
Organism: Picea sitchensis; assembly: GCA_010110895.2. Lineage (NCBI taxonomy): Eukaryota > Viridiplantae > Streptophyta > Pinopsida > Pinales > Pinaceae > Picea > Picea sitchensis. The sequence continues at coordinate 69,940 of SNQJ01S0008645.1, read as the reverse complement.
AAAGAATTTTCAGAAGGGAGAGCTGCTGTTACTTTGGAACAAGGCCAAGGAGAAACCGTCGATGCATAAAAAGTTCGAAGCGCTCTGGATTGGGCCATACGTCGTCGAGAAGATCTTGGGTTTTAACTCCTATATGCTCCAAGACATGAAGGGTAAAATATTAATGTTGCCTATCAATGGGAAACATTTGAAAGGTTTCTTCTCCTAAGACTTTCTCATTCTCATTGTACATAATTTTATTTTTCAGTTTCTATATTCTTACTCTGACTCCATAGGAAAAATAGGCAGAAGCACTTGGTCATGAAAGGTTTTGGATTCTTGACAACCCACATGGGGTTATCATCCCACAGGTTGAGCCAGTTGTTGAGATCAATTCCCACTTTTGAAACTTTCCTCCCCTTTTCTATTTTCCCAACTTCTTTTGTACTTTTGTTTTCCCTCTTCTATACTTACTCAAATTTCCATTTTCTTTTCTCCCTTTCTAGTTACTATACTTAGTCATTTTTCGAAAATGAAGGGTTCACGGGTTGGAGGACTCATGAGTTCTCACTGCCATTCATATTCCCATATCATGAGTCAGAATGATCGTCGTATCATCCTATACTTAACCGTTTCTGCAGTCGCGGGTTCCCAGGTTGGCAGGTTCAAGCTTTCATATCCCTCGTTCTGCGATGTACATTTTTCACCCAAGATATCCGTGATCTAAATTTTGACCATCAGACTCCCTGAGCTCCTAAGTATCTCATATCTCCTATATTGAGTTGACCAACTCTTAGACAACTTTCGATCTTTCGCAACCACAAGTTCACGGGTTCCTGAGTTGGCGGGTTCACAAAATTCCCAAATCCTAATTGCTCTCGTTCGTCCCCGCCACCTTTGCGCTATTCCCACTATGTATTTAGTATGGTTTAATGCTAATAACTCATCATGTGGGTTCTGTAAATATCATCATTAATAAGCGAAGGGCTCAAGGAGATTTCTTATTAAACCACATTAAAGCACAATTTGCGGAATATTATATTATCTCTCTCCAGTGCTCATTTCAAATATTATCTGGATTTAAAGAACACTCTCGTCAACTTATGGCAGTAGCATCTTGATAAAAGTTCTGCGGAGATACTTTCAACATTTTTGGACACGAGGACTAGAAATTTCAGTGGTCGAGAGTGTATTCTTAATATTCATCCCCTTCTGCTCAGAAGGAAGTAATTTGGACGTCCGAAATTGCTCGTGCAGGCTGTGTCCCTGAGGTTTTCAACTACAAGGAACTGGTTTCCCGGTGCACTGAGAAATATATATACCAAGTCAACGTATTATTCAACTTCAAGACCATTCTCCCATCTCTCTTTCACCTCAAGTGTTTCGTAAAATGCTAAAACTCCCAGAGCCAACACTCACTTTCAAAGGTGAATATTGTAGGGACTTCTTGAAAAAGCATGACAACGACCTGGACCTCTTGCCTGAATTCTTGGAGAATCCCGGGGCCATCCCTGAAGATATTACCAGGTTTTAGGTCAACTCATTCAAAAACCCCTTTCAAGAAATTGCTTGGTTATTCACCAGAGTGACAAGCCAAGAAAATACTGTCAGTATTTCCTGTATGATTCTTTATATCTTATATTTTACTCTCAAGGAGCAAGCCATTTTTTTATTGGGGAAAACTGATTTCCATTGAAATATATTCCCAATTATAACAGTACAAAAAGGATAAGAAATTATTTATGGCCTCTTATTTGGTATTTGCGATAGCATATTACTGTCAATTTCCTAAATTGTCTATCTGCAAGAAGGTGAATTGTGAATTTGACCTAGTGACCTTTTGGTACCAAGCGTTGTGGAGGCACAAAGCTTCCTTGCATTTTTATGAATTTTTCAATGACTTTGTCTCAGTTTTTAAAGGATTGTTGTTTGGAAAAGATACCCCTAGAATATCCGCCCATGCAAGTAAATTCTTGGATAAAAAGGGGATGTTGGAGAAAATGGAAAATTACAATGTTATTAGGATTTTCGGTGCTAAGGAAAATCCCTCCTTTCTTCCATGTCATATATCCGACATAATGTTTATTACAGAGGTGGCAAGGAAATATAATTTCTGGCTGCACTTTTTTCATGAGAAACAAAAAAATCAATTCATACCCTTTCCTTGGAAAATTTGGGACTTTGTATTCAGAAATATGAACAAAATCAATGAATTTGCAAACCACTTCCACAATTTGAATATCGATTATGTTGAAAGGATAAAAGGGTTTGACCCTAACGGAATTTTTGTGGAACATATGTTAGCAGTGGGATTTAGCAATTCATTTATCCATACTGTTCTAGGAGAAGAAGAATATAATAACTTGGGTGCTCCTACTCACAATGCTGGTAACTTGGAGACGATACTCAATACAAATAAATTTTACAAACATAAAGGAAAGGGTCCCAGCAAGAAGGGTGCCCAGTCCCCAACTATTACTCCTAATACTACAACATATCGGAGCAGTTCTCCAGCGGTCCACCCATCTAGAAAATTTATCAACAATAGTTCAGGCGGAGGAGGAGAAAAGAACCCCCCTCTGGGAAAAATTGAAAGCTCACATAAAATTCCTTTGAGGAAGAAGAGGAAGAATATTTTACAAGAGGAGGAAGAACATCACGTCAAAAGTGACATCAATAACTTCTCCCTCAGAGATATGGAGCTTGAGGCTGACATCCATAAAATGTTTCCTAACATTGATCAGCTAGGAGGCACAACCCACCAGAATCTATCGTTGGAAAATACTAAGAATGAGACCTTCGACGAATAAGAGTCATTTGTGTTTCAGAGCGTTGTCTTTGACAACGAATCTAAGAAATTAATTATAGAGAAGAGTGATGTGAAGAACAAAAAAGGGAAATCTCGTTTAGAGGTTAACCTAAGAAATATGCGACCTTCCCATATTTCCAAAATCCATAGAAAAGCCAACGATGCATTGGACGACTCCATTGGTGGTCTCGAAGTGGAAAATACAAAGTCAAAGGAAAGGATTAAGGAATTGGAAGAGACCTTAATGCCTCTTCCACTCCTTTCCAGCCCTTTGGAAATTGTTGGATCCACCACGCTCACTGCTAAATTAAAAGGATCCTCAAGCTTACTTACATCAACTAGGAGATATGTAGAGAACAATATCAACATAAGAATGGCATTGATCATAGAATCTTGGGAAATTTCAAAGAACATGATTTCTTTTGGCTCGAGGGCGCATGCCTTTCATGAGTATTTGCAAGCCGACCTAAAAGATGAAGAAGGTTTTTACCTCGATGTTGTGGTACCCTTTGGTGTTAAAGTTTCCAATATGACAGAGCTATGAAGAAGAGAGGAGGATCTTCCCTCTCCAAGTCAGATTAAACAGTTGAATGTGTGCTGGAAAGAAAAGATAAAAAACTTGAATAAAATTGTTCAAGCACGCAACCAAGCCATATCGAGGAGGGAAGAACTATTCAAAAGACTCATGGAGGTAGACTTAGCCGGAATCACTAACGAAGTCCAAGATCCCAAGTTTATCCTCAACTCGTTGTTCCTTACAAAGCAACAACTTGATGAGAAAGTTGAGATCTTTAAAGGGTTGTCAATTGAAAATTTCTTTGGTATAATTGAATATAATGAGGACAACATAGACAATTGGCTAGTGGACTACTCCGTGAAAAATCAAGATATTGAAGAGGCATTACGTGGCATTTCCCTTGATATAAGAGAATTGGAGGGCGAGCTATTCAACATCAAAATCTGACATGAAATCAACGTGGCACAAATGAAAAGTTACATCGAAGAATGGTTCAATAAATCTATTGATAAATTGATCAATGAAGGGCAAGAAGTTGTTGAGAGATTTCTTGTAACCATTGATCAAAACGATAAAAGGACATCAACAAGCAAGTGAAAGCACGATAGACCATCATAGTAAGTTTATGCTGATCATATCCTTCTTTTTCTTTATCAAATCCTTCATCCAATTATTCCACCTCTTTCACTAGAAAGGTTTAACCGAAGACTGATAACTCCTCTTTTCTTCTTACCAGGTCTTGTTGTTCTTCTACCGCCCACCGTCTTCCTTCTAAAGGATTATTTCTTGTATTTATTTGTTTTATGCTCTACGGGATCCCCAATCCTAGTCTCTAAGACAAACACATTTAAAATTTCAAAGAATATGTAACAAACTATTTATTTTTTTAGAAATTTCAAGAGAGCTACTTTGGGAACAATCTCGATTGTGCTTTGTAACCCTATTTTCAGAATACAAAGTATTTGAGATTGATCTATAATTATCTTTTTTTGAGCTTCCCATGTGTCCACTTTGTTAAAGTTCTCTTATGCATGCAGATCATCTTCTTTTTATTTTATGTGATCATAAATCTTTATCTTAAACTATGATGGATGTGAGGAAATTTTGCTTATTTACTTTAAATGTTTGAAGTGTGTGATTCCTGGTCCTTTCTCATGAACTTTCTTTAAAAATGAAAACAAAAATATTTTCCTTTTATTTTCTCACAATATTTATGTTTCTTTGAATTACTGTGATGGACTTCTATCAAGTCCCACATTTTAAATATATAGAAATCTCAAGAAAATCTAAAGAGGAGCACAACCTCTATAAAAACGCAGGGGGATTTACATCCTTGTGAGGTTTTCGTTTCGGTCCTAATGGATTCAAGCGTCAACAATCCTCTACTTCATCAATTTCCTCTGGTGTACCATGGATAGTACTTATCAAGGTTGTTCCCTCTCAGTCAACAGTTTGGTGTTTATATTAAATCAAAACACAATTACATGCCTCGTATTATTAACCTATGAAGTTTGCGCATTATTACAGTCTTGGGAGAAAATAGGGTGTTACATTCCCCTCCCCCTTAATGAAACACTATCCTTGATGTTTAAAATACCACGATTTTTACAATTATACAGTAAACAAAAATGGGTATGCTAATCTCATGACATCTTCCAACTCCCATGTAGCTTTATCAGCGCCAAAATGATTCCAATGCACCTTGCCTGCATGATGGCTCGGTTTCGGAGCATCGTTTCTTTCCTGTCTAGGATGAATTTGGGATTTGGCTGGAATTATCCTTCTAGTTCTACTTGTATTATAGTCCAATCAATAATGCGATTAGAATCATGCACATATTTATTTAAAAAATACACATGGAATACATCATGTTCTCTAATAGTGGGTGGTAAAGCAAGTCTGTATGATACTGATCCTATTCTCTCTAGTATTCAAATGGTCCACAGTATCAAGGAGCCAATTTAGCAAACATTCCAATTTTCATGGAACTTCTCTCGGGTTTCACTCGAAGATACACATGGTCTCCTATTTTGAAATTTCTAGGGGTTCTCTTTCTATCAACATAGCTCTTTTGTCTATCTTGGTAAATTTTTAGATTCTTCCTTATTTGAACCATGGCTTGCTCCATTTCCTTCAGTGATTCAGGTCCAAGTGCAACTTTTTTCGATGGATTATCCAAATTAATTGGAACTCTACACTTCCTACCATACAGAGCTTCAAACGATCTCATCTTCATTGATTCTTGATAACCATTGTTGTACACAAATTTTACCAAAGGTAGATATTCTTCCCACTGCTTGGGTTTATGCATAACATACATTCATAGCATATCCTCTATCACTTTGTTCAACCTTTCATTCTGACCATCAATTTGAGGATGGTAGGCCGTACTAAACGCCAAATGCGTCTCTAAACATGCAAACAAGATTCACCATAAATTTGAGGTGAACTTGGTATCTCTGTCTGAAATTATGGTTTTGGGAAAAACGTGCAAATTGAATATCTCTTTCATGAAAACATTGGCAATGTCTATGGCTTTAAAATTAGACTTTATGGGAATAAAATGAGTTGCCTTGCTCAACTTATCCACCACAACCATGATTGCATCATGTTGTTTGACTGTCTTAGGAAAACCTATGATAAAATCCATGGAAATCACTTCCCATTTCCACTCTGGTATCTGTATGGGTTGTAATAGTCCCGCAGGGTATCGATGCTCGACCTTCACCTGTTGGAATTCTAGACACTTCGATATATATCGAACAATGTCTTGCTTCATCTTAGGCCAATAATATAGTTGCCTAACTATTGTCACCATTTTTTGATAACTAGGATGACCGACGTATGGCCTCCTATGGAACTCATCTATAATCAATTGTCTCAGGTTTGTTGACTCAGACACGTATAGCCTCTTATTGTACATCAACAGGTTATCAGCCCTTAGCTGATATCCTTCATACCTATTTTCCTTAGGTTCTTGCTGCAACTTTTCCCTCACTAGTTTGAAGATCTCGTCTTCCAACAAGGGGTTCTTAATCCTTTATTTAATGTTAGAATCTCCTACACTTACTTCTTCTAAGTGTATTGTCTGAACACTTTGGCTGAGAGCATCAACCACTTTGTTCTCTTTTCCCTTTTATGTGTTCTATTTTGAAGTCAAACTCATTGATCAATGCCATCCACCTGTCCTGTATAAAATTCAACCTTGGTTCGTCAAACAAATACTTTAGTCAACAATGGTCAATCATGAGGATAAATATCCTTCCAAACAAGTAATGTCTCCACATCTTTAACGCATGTACAATTGCGGCAAGTTCTAAGTCATGGGTAGCATGCCTCTGCTCATGTTCGTTCAACTTCCGTGATTCATTAAAAACCACTTGTCCTTATTGCATGAGGATTCTGCTGAGTCCCTCCTTGCAAGAATCTATGCAAACCAAGAATTCTTTTTCTGGGTCTGCGATCCTTAAAATAGAGGCGTTGATCAACAACTGTTTTAATTTCCTGAAACTATCTTCACATTCTAGTGACCACATGAATCTCTTTCCCTTCCTTTGAAGTGACATAATAGAACTTATGATATCAGAGAATCCCTTGATAAATATTATGTAATATCCAACCAATCCCATGAAGGATCTCACTTCCGTCACATTTCTAGGAGCTGGCCAATCCATGATTTCTTTGATCTTCGTAGGGTCTACTGCGACTCCTTTGACTGAGATTACATGGCCTAGATACTAGATTTCCTTTTTAAATAAATCTCATTTTCTTAATTTGGCATATAGTCGGTGCTCTCTCAACACCTGTAACACCATCCTGAGATGTTCTCCATGCTCCTCTCGATTCTTGGAATACACCAAAATGTTCAAAAACACTAATACGAACTTGTATAAGTACTTGTTGAGCACACTATTCATTCAACACATGAATGTAGATGGTTCATTTGTAAGTCAAAACGACACCACAACAAACTAATAGTGTCCATATGTTTTCCTAAAGGCTGTCTTGTGGATGTCTTCATCCTTAATCCTAACTTGATGATATCCTGATCTCAAATCTATTTTTGAGAAAACTGTATCCCCACTGAGCTGATCAAGTAGATCATCTATTCTAGGAAAAAGGGTACTTTTTCTTGATGGCCATCTTGATGAGTTGTCGATAATCGATGCATAACCTTAAGGTTCCATCCTTCTTTACAAATAGGTCTAGTGCTCCCCATGGGGACACACTCAGTCTGATGTAACCTTTATCCATCCTTTCTTTCAAATGCATCTTTAGTTCCACCAACTCAGGTGCACTCATCCTGTAAGGAACTCTTAATGTTGGCACTACTCTCGACATGCGATCAATTGAAAAGTCAAGGTCTCTTTTCGGAGGTAATCTAGGCACCTCCTTTGTAAACACATCCATGAATTCCCATAACACTGAATGGTATTCAATCTCTAGCTCACCACTTTTTTTTTGAATTTAGTACTTGTATAGAATACATAGGACACCATCTTCTGCTATACTTCTTGAGATGTAATGTTGATATATGTCTAACAGAGACTGGCTTTTGAATTACTTGCAAAATTATCGTACTTCCTTCCTTGTCTTTGCGTTCTATAGTTTTCTCATAGCAGTTCAATTTTTCCTTATGGGCGTATAACCAATACATTCCCAATAATATGTCATAATATCCAAGTGGTAGAACATTCATATCCACTTGGGTATGAAATCCCTCAATCAGAATTGGACAAGCTTCAATGACCTCCGCCACTTTCCTCTTTGTTCCAGTGGATAACTGGACTAACCACACTTTGGTGTGTTTCTTTATCTGTAATGAACATTCCTCAACGACTCAAAGTGAAACATAACTGATATTAAATATTGGTTCAATTAAAATAGATATTGGTTGTTTAGTAATGATACCTTCCAATTCCACCATAGAATCTTGGTGGTCTTCTTGTCGATTTTCCACCACTACGTAGATTCTTGGTATGCTCCTGGGTACGTTGTTAACTGTAGTTGTCCCCCTGTATGTTATATACTCTTTTACTGTCATTCTTTCTATGGAGTAATTCCCTCAATAGATGTGTCTCTCCACATCCCCAACATTGCAAAGGTCCTTTCTTGGAATCCTCTGCTCTTTCCTTTGCCTTCTCTACTGGCTTATTCTTACTTTGGGACGGAAAATTTTGCTGATGCACACTCCTGCTTGGCTGACCCGACAATGCATCCTTCCCATAATTCTTGCAGGGAAAAGGATTAAATCATTTATTTTGGAATCCACTCTTGTACCTTATTTTCCAATCCTTAAGAGAATCACACGTGTGCTTAGAATCATCGTAACAACATATATCCTTCCGAATGGTGTCTTCCAGTGTCTTGGGTTTGTCGAACTCAATTCAATATTGGTATGACTATGGAAAACCACTAAGAAAATGTTGGATCCTTTATTTCTCTTCCTTAATGTAGGGAACATACCTCAACAATTCCATAAATCGTTTTGCATACACCTCAAGGTAAGTTTCCCCATTTTAATCTCATAGAATTACTTTATATTTTCATCATAATAATTTTCAGATAGGTAAGCCTTGAAAAAGCATTTCTCAAACTATATCCAGATTAACTTTCTTTCCTTTATCCTTTTGATTTCTTTGAGGTCTTCCCACCAAATGGAAGCCCCTCCATTAAGGTTAAACACTAAAATCCTTGTCTTGGTATTGTCTGAGTAGTTATGTATTCAGGAGTACTTTTTCAAGTTGAATATCTATGATTAGACTTCCTCTCCTTTATTATCTCACCATCAAAGGTATGCGGCTTAGCCTTCTTGAATTATTCATTCAAAAAACTTTGAGATCTCTTCCTCTTTCTCTTCTTAGAAATACTGGACTCTGTGCCACTACTCAATTGTCCTACTGGATTATTCTTCTGACTAAAGGACTCTGTGGAATTTCCTTCACTCGATCCACCTCTCTTAGCGCCTTGATGATTTCTTTTGGAAGAACTCTTTTCTGCATCGTTGTGAGACATTTCATGCTTTTGGGCATCCAAAGGGGTTTTCAACCTCTCCGACCGCTGTAGCTCTGCATTGCTAGGACCTTGTTGTAGATGTTTTTGAATTTTGGACAGACTCTGCAGTAGAAATGAGTTCAACTCTACCATTTCAGCATGGGATCTCATAAGACTCTCATTATATGCGTTCAGACTCCTCACTGTGGCTATCAAATCTGGAAGGGTTTTCCTATCCCTCCGATCATCAAATTATTCATCTATGAGATGCAAGAGGTCATCGATACTGTGTTGTATCATTCACTTCTGTGAGCCTTTTCAATTCGTCCTACGTGTTGAAACAATAATCATTGTTAGCATTTCATATCAGTATTTTGACTCATACATTCCAGAAAACATAAATCCTTTTTAAGAAACCTTACATGATTTTAGTGACCCATTCAAGCCTAAGGTTTTAACTGTTCTCTAATACCACTCTGTAACACACATAACCCCCTATGTGTCCTTTTAAGGGATGGGGTGTTGTATAACTTAATTTTCGATCATTAAATCATAAATCCGGGGTTGTGAGCTTAGATATGCCAACACTGTATGTGAAGAGACTAGGATAGTAATGGCTATCTTATATATGAGAAAGAACATTCTCTACTTAATAAAATGAAACTATAATCCTAGCAAATCTCAAGAAACTCATTCATTGGGTAGCAAAACAAGAAAGCGCTCTATTGGCACATGCTACAATTTTTCACTCAAGCACTTCCTGAGTGTTCATATATGTAATTCTTAGAGAAAATTTCATTCCTACCTTCAAGTGACACTATTCTTGTAATTGTGAAAATGAAATAGAGCATCTAAAATATTTTTGAGGAAATATCTATTCACACATTGACAATTGCAAAAAGGACTCATTGAGTTAATAATAAAGAGTTTTATAAGCTCAAGTTATAAATATTGCACTAGACTTTACCCAACGTTCATTACAACAAAATAAACTCAATTTTATCATTTAAACTCCAATGAGATCAATGCCACCTGTAATCAAAGGAACCCAATCACTAAACTAAGAGGATAGAGAAAAGGAATGGAAGAAATAAGGATCGATCCATACACACATTTGCACACAAAACATTGTTGTGGGTGGGAAATCCCTCCTACAGACTAGTACTAAGGTTTTTATCATGCATGCAGAAATGACCTAAAGCTTCCTACTTTTTACCATCATCCCATGCTTAAACACCATTATTCATATGAAAATACAAGGTTAAAGAGATCAAGTCGACTTACCTTATTTTCCGTGTTTGAAGTCGATCCCTTTTCACGCTTGGTTGCTCTTCGACTGCAACTCTCCTCCCAATGCTGACCTACATTCACAAAAGACAAACAAAGAACTCCACATGCATTTGATCTATGAGCTAATGAGTTAGAGATTTAATCAACATATAATCAATATTCAAATAATGAAAACCTCATATGGCGGGACGGGAAAAGTACTTCTTTTATTAATCTCACAAGAATACCTTACAATAGTGAGATCGACCATTTCTCCTCGAATCTGGCCCTGGGCTCATCTTTAACTGTGCTCCAACTGCTTCTGTATATGCTTCTCTTCACACAATAGTTGCAAAAGGTTGAGGCAAGGAGAATGCTAATTCGGGTAGAGTTTCTTTACTATGATTTTCCTCCTTTCAAATGGGACCCCTACCCCTTCTTTTATAGGCTAGAAAGGGCTAGGTATTTGGTCGAGTRACCAGCTATGCATGGTCAAAAGGTTTAGTTAACTTACCCAAAACTGTGTGTTCCATCAGCAAATTTTCCATTTTTCGTGCTTTTGTAGGTACACATGGGCTATAGTGAGTCAGCTAGCGTGTACACGCATGCARTAGTGGAGTAGGGTGCSTGGGCCTTTAAAAAAGGTATTTTTAAGAAGAGTTGTTCAGTAGTGGTTTGGCAAAGAAGGAATATGAGATGGCCTGATGCTAGGTAAGCATGTATGATGCAAATTAGGGTTATAACAGATGCCCCCTAATGTGTGAGGTCAGAAGAGCATCTGATGGCCGAAATAAATTATCAATCTTTACCAACGTACCAAACCAGTGAGCCCAGGGACTAGAAATCAAGAGGTGCCATCTGCAAAATAATAATTGTCTCACCGAGGCGGGCATACCCATGCTCGGGATGAAATAAAATCATGGCTGCCAATCAAATACACTGCAGATCCATGTCACATAACTATATAAAGTGTAGCCGCGAGCAATACACAACAAATCTACATCTCGAAACAAAAAATATATACATGTATAGTATCCATCTTCTAGAAGCTAATAAGGCCTAATGGCTGGAGATAAGGTCTTCAGAGCTTGAGAAACAACTTCAAAATATTCAAAACTCGGGTAGGAGTGTAATATGAGTGTATGACTTCACTACCCAGAGGCCTTCGACGACTTGTCGGGCATGGACTAGAGGATCTTGATGATAAGACTGAAGGCTTCATTGATTTTGAACAAAGACTTGATTGGACTTTCGAGATGGCCGAGCATGAGGGCAAGAGAAAAACTGCAGAGGGGTCGACTCAGGCTTAGTAAAAACTTCCCTTGGACAATAACATGACAAATGATGATACTCAGGCAACATGACATTGACATAAGTTCACGATGCAGGAGGCAACGCAAACTCTCCATATGTTTGGAAGAATAACCAAACGGAGGAGGACACATCTCTATGTAGTGAGAACAACTTCCTAAGGTCATATTAAATCCCAGATCTTGACGAACAAACAAAAGGATGTGCTTTGTCCAAGGGTGACTGATTGTGCTGCCAATAAAAATAAAATACTTTTCCCTTCCTCTTTTTGGGGTATATTTGATTTTTTGTCTTTTTCAATAATTCTGGAAAAAGAATAAAAGAATGCTATGTTACAAAGGAGGAAAGAGTATCAAAAACATACTAGTTCTAGGCAAAAGGACCAGACTGATGTTCAAAGCAAGGATACTTGGAAAAATCCCTCCAAGGGTCAAGGTGTCAAGACGCAAAGGAAAAGTGCTACAAAGCTTGCATTATAAGGCATGCTTCAGATGGTTCAGTTGAGAGCAACATGGAGACGACATTAGGCCAAAGACACATGAATGCAAATGTGGTTAACAAGACACAATGATAACGTCCTTCGATGTAAGTTTAATGAGCCCAGAGAAGCTAAGATCGGTCGTTTTTCATGTTTAGAGAGTCTGAAAAAGCATAAAAAGAGACTCCACTGTGGTACCTTTTTCGAAAGTAGTCTAGTCGTTTCGAAAAAGAGGTAAATTAGCACCAAAAAGATGTCTATTCAAAACCATTTTAACGAGTGTGATAAAGACAAGATCACTCGACAATTTTTTCATTTTTAAGGAGTCTGAGAAAACTTAACTATGGACTCCGTCAGGAATGTTCTTCTGGACCATTTTAACGAGTGTGAAAGAATAAGGTCACTCGATGATCTTTTCAATTTTAGGGAGTCTGAAAAGAGCTTAACTATGGACTCTGTGGGGGTTCCTTTTTTGTAAATTCAGTCTCTCAGGCCCGAAAAAGGGTTAAAAGTATACCTGAGAATACTCTTCTAGAGAACCGAGGCCTATAGAGTATACCTTTATTCATACAGTTGACCATCCTAACCGAAAAAGGGGTAAACTACCGCCGAGCAGACGTGACTTCAAATTTCAATTTAGTGAGCATGAAGGTCAAAAAGATCACTCGACAATCTTTTCATGTTTAGAGGGCCTGAAAAGGGCTTAAAAGAAGATCCGTTATGTTTTGGGAGTCCCTAGGGTGAGGTCAAGAGTGATAAGGAATCATGCAAATGAGGCTCAAACTCGTAATCAGGAAAAACTAGTAAGGACTCTCGAGCCTATAGTCGTTAGTGATAGCATGGACACCAAAATGAAACCAGGATCTACCTAGGGCATCCATGTTAAGGTAGGCTCTACCACTAAATTACAACACTTCTAAAGAAGTAATGATGGTTCCGTGTCGCAACTTGGTGGGATCAATCCTATGGCAAAGCGGACAAGAAAACAAGATGCAGGAAGTGGAGGTGGAAACCTAACGTAAATGCAACAAGTTGGAAAAAATAACTTTTTACCAAAGGACCGTCAAAAATGACCCAAATCTAAAAAAAAATGTCCCAATACCCAAAGTAACACCTCTCGTGACAATCCAAAGAAAATTCCTGAACCATACTAAATGATTTTCAGTTTAGAGAAAATGACAAAAGGGTCCAAAAAATGACAAAAAGAGGCCAAAAAGTCTATAAATAGAAGTTGGCAACTCATTATCACCATTGTTAATTGAGAAATTGACTGAAAGCCAAAACTACCCCTTTGTGAAAAGAGTTGATTCCGGGAGCCTCGGTGGATGAAACGACCATCCGCTTGGACCAGGTAAGTATATACTACCCCCTCTTGCAATTTAATTCTTTATTTATGCATTTAGTTTCATTTTTTGGAGGGGTGGCGACCTTTAAAAGGTCGGACCTACGTCCAAGCTGGCTGTCTTATGACAGCCCGAGTGTACACGCGGGTTGCCTTATGACATCCCAAGTGTACACGCTACTATGAGCACTACAACATGCGTGGACCTTCCATTTAGTGTAAAAAATTAAAAAAAACAAGAGTTAACCCTCCTGAACTTTGTCTATTTGCAGGATGTATGTTCACTGGAGGGAAAGAGAGCATGAGGATATTGATGTGTTGGTCGATGAGGACCCTGATGCTCTTGCTTCATTGTTGCAATGTGGTTTGTTAAATTTTTTCCATTGTCCTTTCATGTGAGCACAACCTAGGTTACTGAATGCCTTGGTTGATTATTGGCATCCCGACACAGAGGCCTTTATGCTAGAGGGGCAATCGTTGGCTCCAATGACAGAGGATATGTACTTTCTTACTGGCCTCTCAAGGAGAGGGGAACCAGTCAATTTTCATACCTTTCCTTCCAGGCCTCACAACATATCAGAGTTGATTGGACTCCATTTTGAAGCCGACACTAACAGACGAGTTTGCAGGTGTCGATAAGCAAGATCTCAAACTTATCACTGAAGGTGATAATGTTTCTCATTGGGTAGATTACTGGGTCTGCGTCTTTGCATCAAGCTTCCCATGTGCACATGAATTGTGCAGTTCAGTGCTTGAATGCACAAATATTTGACTGGAGCACCATATTACTGGATTGTATGAAGAGGTAGCTAATAGAGTGCCGAGTGCGGAATCAGAGGAACTTCGAGTTTGGGACGATTCTTTGTTCTTTCTTCTAGCCCCGTGTTATGCAGATGGGCGATGTTGTTGCCGCGATAGGGAGGGGGAAGGACTATTGAGGCCTTTGAAGACAAGTTTTTTGCTTGGTGGGCGCGATATATTCCGTTCATAGAGGACTACCCCTATGTCGGGATTGACTTCTCTAGAGATCCTGAGATACTGGTACCTCCCGACGAGGAGCGAGGAGAGATGGGTAAGCTTGTTTTTTCTTTTTAAATTTATTTAACTTTTTATGTTGTTTTTATATATATCATTTTTTTATATACCAGAGTATTTGACATATATGTATCTGTTAAATGCATATGTGGGGCCAGTGCGACCAACGGACTATGCGAGGAACAAGCGACGTCCTCGACCAGAGGCTGCACCAGCCACAGTCGGTGGACCAATAGCAGTAGGAGGACCTCTAGCCGGTGAGGCTGAGAGATTTTTGAGATGAGTAGAGTGAAACTTTACCTTGCTCACTCACACCGTTCCCATGGCAGAGATCGAGGATCTGCCACCGTCTATGCAACCTCATGTAGTGGGGGCACCACAGACATGGGTCCGATTTTTTTAGCATTTGGCAAATGACATTGACCATTATAACAGGGTCAACGGGCCCTGTCCTTAGTTAGGCTGGACTTTTCACGTGCCAAGGGCACTATTTGTATATTTTTAAGGGCATAAGCTCCATGACTCATTACTTGACGTATTTTTGAGGCGCTTGCGCCCATGCATGTACTTTGATATTTTTGATATTATATATGGATTTTTATGTCTTTTTATGTGTTTATGGACTACATTTATTTTACCAATGTACTTACATGTGCGTGTGTGTGCTTTTCTTTACATGTGTGCAACATGCCAATCTAATACATGATTATCTAGGGCATCTGTAACTTGATTCAATCTCCTAAGAACATGGATATATGTAATGTAATCAAAGCTTCATTCTAAGATATGTACCCTAAGGAACCATCGGTGTGGAGTAGGATCATAAACACGGTAAACTCCATTTAACTGAGACACAACCAGCTGAGCGTCTAAATATACCCGGAGGCGAGAAATACCACGCGACAAAGTGTCACGCATCAACTCTAGAACTGCACTATATTCGACAACATTGTTTGTGGTGTCACCTAAATAGATACCTCCTAAAAATAACAACTGGCCTTGAGGTGTGTAAATTATCCAAGCTGCGGAAGCAAGCCTCCGAGTGTGTCTTCTAGCACTGTCCGCAAACCCAACGAACACCTCTGATTCACTTGACATCTGCCCAAGTGAAAAAGATGACATCAAAACGACACGTCCATAAAAACAAAAAAGGGTGAAAACTAAAACGCAAATGTACAAGAACTATACATATGTTACAAAAAGTTACCCAAGGTGACCTACCTATGAGTAATACTTCTTGAGGTAGAGCCCATTTCTAGGCTCCGCCAAAGCATTTCCATCAAATTCTACCAAACGATATGCACCCTTTTTTAGAACCTCTTTTACGATGAAAGGTCCGAACCACATGTGTTTGAACTTGTCTGCCCCCAGGGGGTCCTTATCTTGGTCATAGACCAGGACAAGGTCGCCTTCCAAGAAAACCCGAGGACGAATGGACCGATCATACTAACACTTGAATTTTTGTTTGTGAGCTTCGTTGGCCAAGGCTGCATCCCGATGCTACTCATTAAGCTACTCGAGGTATAATAAATGTTGTTCAAGCGGTGAAGTATCTGGAAATAACTGTATTGCCAACTTGAGAGACGATATCTGGCACTCTATAGGCAAGACTGCTTCCAGCCCGTAAATGAGTTGAAAAGGTGAGAAACCGATTGCAGTCTTAACAGACATTCGGTAGGCCCATAATTCCGAGTATAACATCAAATGCCAATTTGACTTGGCCGAATTGATCGTTCGCTGTAGGATGGTCTTAAGAGATTTATAGATTTATTGACAGCTTCCACCTGACCATTCACTTGAGGGTAGTAGGGTGACGCATGTTCTTGCCTCAACCCAAGCTTTGATGTTAACTCAGTCATCATTTTGTTCTGAAAGTGACTTCCATGGTCAATGACAATCTCTCTCAGGACGCCGAACCTTGCTATAATCTGGTTAAACAAAAAGAAGAAAGCAGTCTCGCCATCATCTTTGAACGTTGGTATAGCTTCGACCCACTTGGTGAAGTAGTCTGCTGCTACGATGATATAACGGTTACCCCTTGATGAAGGAGGGTTGCAGGTAGTGTAATCAATCCCCCACTTGGTGAAGGGGCCAACGGTGATGGCGGGAAACATGGGAGAGGGATGTGTCCTCATCTTCCGTGAGAAGATTTGACATGGGCGACACTTCTTGACTGATGCGATACAATCTTTGATTAGTGTCGGCCAGAAGTAACCACATCGTAAAATCTTTTGGGTTGTTTCCAACCCAAACAAATGACCGCCACATGCTCCAGTATGGAAATCGTTAAGCACGATTTTCGCTTCTTCATGAGTGAGGCACCGACGAAGGATGCAATCTACACCTCGACGATATAGAGTATCTTCGAGTATGAGATATTTCTTGGACTGATGGCGTATACAACGACGCTCATCATGAGAAGCAAAGGCGGGGCACTTCAAAGTCTGGAGATAGACAAGTATATCTTCATACCAGGGGTCCGAAGATGCGATAAAAAACATGTCTCCTTGAATAGACGACTCTTCGGGCATAACATCACCTGACTCGACCGGAAGTTTCGAAATGAGTTTCGCAAAAACCAGTGACTTTTTAGACTTCGTCGAAACAAAATCTAAGTCAAATTCCTGGAGGATAATTATCCATCTACTGATCTTTCTGCCAATTACTCGTCATGTCAACACATATTGAAGCGGATTCAAAATGGCAATGACAGTGGTCTTGTGGAACATGATATAATGACGGAACCGTTGGACAGCATGAACTGCTGCCAATGCAAGTTTTTCAATATGGGAATAATTGAGCTCCGGTCCAACCAGGCCTCGGCTCAGGTAATAAATCACATATTCTGAGAGCAAATCATCCTCCTGAACTAAGACCATACCAATGGTCAACTCTGCCGCAACCAAGTATAATAAGAAATATTTGTTATAATTGGGTGGTCGAAGCAGAGGGGCAGTCATGAGGGCACGTTTCAACGTTGCGAAAGAGCATTGAAGGACTTCGTCCCAATGAAAAGGAACATCCTTCTTCAATAAACGCATAAAACCCTTGGTGATCTCGGCATAGTTTGCAATGAAATGCCGCAAAAAGTTTGTTTTTCCCTATAAACTCTGAAGTTGAAGGATTGTATGTGGGGGAGGCAACTGAACTATTGCCTCAACCTTGAGAGGATTGACCATGCTCCCTGTTGTTGAAACTATGAAACCTAGCGACCCGACGTCACGCAAAAACTACATTTGTTGGGATTCAAGCGAATCTGGAAGTAGCGACATCGCTCAAAGATAAGTCGAAGGTGTGTAGGATGATCAGTTCTCTTACGAGATCGTGATGCTAAATCATCTAGGTAGGCCTCGACGATATGTTTGAGATCGTGGAAAGAAAAAGACATGGCCCACTGAAAAGTGGCTCCAACATTTTTCAGACCAAAAGGCATCTTACGATAAGCAAATGTACCCCATGGACAAATGAAAGTTGTTTTGTGTTGGTCTTCGGGTTTGATTTGTATCTGATTATATCCCGAAAAACCATCCATGATAGAGAAGGCCTCGCATCCTGTGCATTCATCAACTATCTGATCAATAAATGGTGTGGGAAAATTATCTTTGGGAGAGGCCTTGTTTAGATCACAGAAGCCCATACATACGGGAATCGTACCTTGTTTTTTATCAACCAACACGGGATTTGACACCCATTGGGTCAAATGGACGGGGTAGATAAAACCTGCTTTGAGCAGTTTTTCCAATTCAACCTTAATAGCTGCTTCTTTCTTAGGATTAACCAGACGAATCTTTTTTCGAACCGACCGAGCATCAGGATAAGTTGTGATTTCATGTTCAACAATTTGTGGATCGATGCCTGGCATTTCCTCGTAAGACTAAGAAAAAACGTGACGAAATTCCTTAAATAAATCCATGTAGATTCGAATCTCTTCGGGGGAGCAATCAGCTCCAACGAAAACATTCTCCGCGACGCCAGGGGTTTTGGAGATGTTAATAGGTATAGTTTCAGCAATGGTTTCCATATTACCCTCTGCATAAAAAACATGATAGCCAAAGGATTGATAGGACAAGACCTATCTCCAGTCATAGTCATAGTGAATTCCCCTGCTTTGATTCTGTTTAAATCTGGGAGGAATTAGGATCTGTGATGGAGATCGTCCCAGGGTTTGTCCAGACTAGTCATTTCTTCAATGATTGCTTCGTCTGAGGACAAGACTAAGTCTAAATAATCGATATTTGCAAGGGAACCTTGAGCCCAAATAGGCTCTAGAATCGAATCTAACTCTTGTGTGGGAGTCGTCTCGGGGTCGGCAGAAGCTTGTTGGACTAAAGAGTACGCTACTTCTGCCATGGACAAGGGCATGGACATACCATGGTGCCTTGTCCCTTTCATCGTGGCCGATGGGGAAGGAAGAATCCATGGATTGTTGAAGTAACTCGTGCGAAATGACGAAATTTGGAAAATATCAACCTTATGGTGGTCTGATATGAAATTAACATCTTCTTGAGGAGGCGGGTAATCAAAAGTATCCATCAAAGGTGGGCACAAACCAACCCCTACGTTGACGACACCGAGTTGAGGGTTATCAATCATTGGGACCGTGGATTCCCCCAATGAAGGGTCCGGACGGGAGAAAGACAACTGATCAATGGTCATGATCCGACCCTCGTGTGGAAACAACAAGACCCAGAAAATTGTAGTGACCACTGCTTGCATGGCATATGTCAAACTCCTTCCTAACAAGAGATTGTAGTTGAGAGACACATAAACCACTTCAACCTCGACACACATGGTCTTCCCTTCTAACTACACGGGAAAAGAGGGGATGATGCCATGTGGTCGGAACGAACAACCGTTGAAAACGGTTAGAAGAGTAGGTGACGAAGACAAAGTAAGCTAGCCAATGGCCTTCCAACACGCCAAAGACATTATGCATGTTGAGGAACCCTCATCAACCACCGTACGGAAAATGTTCCGAGTAAAAGTTTTTGTGGTGTAAGCCACTACTATTTGGAATGCTACGTGGTAAGGAAGACGAGGTTTTAAGTCGGTTGTATCAAGCATGATTGTGCCCAGATTGCAAGTCTCGGCGGGTCCTAAGGCAGCTAACAGAGCCTTTCTCTGGGACAGGCAACTTTGGAGGACCTCCAAAGCAGACATCGCACAAGGGGTTTGAGACAAATCCTCCACCACAGAGTAGTTCTGGGTGGCCCTTGCATTTGGGTTGTGAGAAGCTTTCTGGAACGCACCTTTTGGGATGTGTGTCATGGTTTCTCCCAATGTCTTCTCGATCTGGAGAGGAAGAGATTGGATTTCAACTTCTTTACCTTTCTCAGAGGTGCTTGGCTTACTGTAGTCATGTGCTCTAGTCGATATAGGCATCACCTTTCATCATATACACATTCGCAGATGCAGGATTGTTTGAGGATGGAGGGGGTCCTTGACTGCCCCCTTTCGCGCTTGTATAGGCTTGGGTTAGATTTTTCCCATGTTGAAATGGGTTCATTAACACAACAGGTTGTTGCTGTGACAATAACTTTTGGGCCTCTGCAAGTCGAGGGCACTGGTGAGTCAGGTGGTATTCTGTGCACAGATTACACAGATACTTCGACTTCCTTTTTTCAGTGTTTCCCCCGCCAACATTGTTAGTGGGTTTCATATCCCCCTTACCATTTTTACGTTGTTTCTTCTTTCCATCGGGCTGCTGGGTGGCCTTCGGATTTGTTGATTGCACACTATGTACATACGACGTTTGGGTAGGGGGAGCAGCCAGAACAGTAGTCTGGCTGGCCGCTATGTGTTGTATAGACAATTACTGCAATTGTTTTGTCAGTCTTTCAATGGGCTTTGTTTGTGCTGAACCAACAATACCATTGGCATGTGGTCCGGATCTCTTTCTAGTTTTATCAAGTATGGATCGTGGCACATCCGACAAGATTTCGTACAGTAGACCAGACTGAGAATAAATTAGCTCAAGCTGTTGAGCTCTCATGATTGCTTCTTCTTCGGAAAACACTCCTGAGATTGCTACGTCTTTGGATAATTGTGGGACCAAAGACTTAAGGAACCACTCAAGCAGGAATGCTGGTGGGACTGACACCTTAATCAAACTCTTCCGACGTCTCCATTCTCGGATGTGATCAGGGATATGATCCACTTTTATCTGTTCGAAATTGGCCAACAATTTTGTGATGGCGTTGTATCTCACAGGTAATTGGAAATGGTTTAGGAAAGCCATTGCCAATTCACCGAAGGAAGAGTATCTTGAGCAGTCAATATCAATATACCATTTCGCAACACTCCTAATGAGACTGTGTTGAAACAATTACAATTGTATGAAGTTGTCTTTCAATGAATTAGATGAGCACCAAAGGTGAAAGGTAGTCACATGATCTCCTGGATCTTCGTTAGGCTTGGCTTTGAACTTTGGTATGTCCAAAGGAAACTTCATTGGCATAGGGGGCCAACGTGGATCATGACAGATAGGGTCATTCAACAACCTTGTTAAGTTTGGCAAATGCAAGGTTGCTAGGAAAGGTAGTTTCGGTTGTTGGTGATAACCATGGAAAAAGGGGCCTGAAGTTTGACTAGAACCAAGTTGCCAGGAAAGGTTGGGTTGCTGACCAGGGTTCTGGTAAAAACCATGGCCATGACCAGCGTACAGATTCTGCGTTTGAGGAGACATCATCGGTTGATTCCCGAAATAGGATGTAGATGGTTGGGCATGCATTACGTTCGAAGGACTTTGGGAAGGGTTGCCCCATGCCGATCCCATGAGCATAGGTACTGTGCCTTGTCTGGGGTTCCATTGGTTGTGAAAGAAGTTGCCTCCGATCGAAATTCCTGATGAGGGAACGGATCCCTGCCAAGAATTCCAAGGTCTTGGTGTGGAAGAAGTTCCTGGGTTTGCCCCTTGTGCAGGAATAGTACCCTGCATAGGATTAGGTTGTCCGTAACCGAGGTTGCCCCCAGTTGGGAAAGCAGCTGACAAGAAAGCGTTGTTACCAAATGCACCGAAAAAAGAAAATGGTGTCGAACCTACCGACATATTATGAGAAGGTGGTCCTTGAATCCCTGCTCCAAATTAACTGTGGGTTACATTCGATCCAGCGAAATGCTGGTGGGCACCGCCGAGCGAAGGGGACGAAGGAGGTATATGACCTCCTCTGTAAGGGAAAGCATTAAAAGGACTGAAGTGCCCCCCATGGGTCCTTGTAGAGGAGCGTTAGAGCTCTCTGCCCCCAGACCTAAAGTATGTAAAGTGGAGTAGGAAAGTACAGGGCTTGTACCTGAGCTAGGCATCCCGTATGAGAACGGAGGGCTTGTTGCACTCTATGTGAAAGGAGCAGTGGACGCCACCAAAGATGGGATCGAACCAATGCTCGAGGTAGAGGCAGTCAAGACCATGGTGGCTCGGACTGATGATGGTGGATTAGGAGGTGGAACACCCCCAGTGGTGACAACTGTAGTGGGAATAGGAGAATTTTTGGAAGAAGTGGCAGCGTTTGTTTCCATTGCTGCGTGTGACACTGTCTAGCACTTGTAAGGATAAATCTGTACGATCATGGGCGCCGAAAGATCAGTGGTCGGAGTTTCGATTAGACCAAGAGCTTCCACTCCAAGGTCTGAAATGGTTGGTTCCTACGAATGTTGGTCGGGAACAGTTTCCTGTGACCCGGTCGCTTCAAAAGACTCTTGTTGGTATAGCTTTCGCCTTAGTGGTGGTGGGGGTGGCTCCAGTGTAACTAGTGGAAGGCCTAGAAGACTTTGTGACCGACGAAGCTTGTGATCCTCCATTGTGTGAGAGGATCAAAGACACACTAGGGATTTCTATTCGTTCAAAAACAACACACACTAGAAAAAGTCCCTACGAGATAAAACAAGCAACCACTAAAACTAGTTGGAAGAACAGTTACAACAATTAACACTAGAGCAACTTACCGATGCAAGTGAAACTTGAATACAGAAGCACCCTCTAGGTATACTCTGCAAAGTGTGGCCCGATGTCTGTCCTAGGTACCGCGGTCTACCCCTGCAATCACCTATGTAAGTCCCTAAAATGAAGGCAACTAGGTTGCCAGCGTGTGAATAGTCACCAGGCGGGTACAATCGACAGTTGGGTGGACCGTAATGAACAAGGTATCAAGCCCAAAACCTATCAAGGGTATCAAAATAAAGTGGTCTAGAAGACAACTGAGGACCTCAAACGGATTCGAGACCCACGAAGCTCCGTGGCAAATGCTATCGACAGAATCCCAATACAAGCCCTCTATATGCATTCCCCACTACACTTGGTCTGGCTTTGGAGGGGTTATCTCCGCTACCTTTTCACGCGTGACCTCGTGTTTAACCCCTATGTTAGAGGGGGGTCCCATATAACTTTCACGATACTAGACTTTTAACACTCCCTAGCACAGACTCTTATGTATGTTTTGCAGCCTTGAAGAGTTTCCTCTCCAACCTAAATCAAGGCTCTAGCCTAGATTAGTTGATGGACCCTACAAACATAAAGTCTAGTTGATTTTAATTAATCGTTAATTTTTATGGCTTGTCTTAAGTCAAAGGTGATGAAAGTGAAACTAGTGATGTTTTGAGAGACGAAAATAAAAGATAAACAGAAAGCTGGAAACAAAATAACTTCTTCTTGACAAATTCATATTTGCACTTTTAAATTCTTTAACCAACTTTTCAAACTAAATTTTTTTTCTAAGATCTTTGAACAACAAACTCAAAACATGATTTTCTCTTGACTACAAGCTACTTAATGTCCTAAGTAAACAACCAAGAACTTATGAAAACAAAACTTTTTCCTGGTGATTAATGAAAACCAACAACTATTTAACCAAACCAAGAACAAAAGTTTTTTATTTTTTTATTTTAATGCTCACAAAGAAAAAAGGAAAAATGATGACAAGTAAAGACCAAAAAAACTTCTAGCCTGAGCACAAATCGCAAAGAGTCACTGAAAATAACACACAAGAAGATTAAAGTGGACTCTCACACTTGTCTAAAAACCATATGAAAGGAACATTTTGAGGAAAACTTTTTAATGAAAAAGAAATCTATTGCTGTGATCAGACCTAAGTTGCCGACTGCTATGACAGAGACGAAGAACCCTGAGAGGTATAACTCTTGAAAAGGAAAAGGATGACTTCCTCTCCTTAAACAAAAATTTTCTCAACAAGCACGCTACTGACAGTTCAACAGCCAACGTGTGCACACGAGCTGTGTAAGGTCGGAGCACGTGTACACGCATGCAGGCCTTATACAGGCCGTGTGTACCTTTGCAATTCTTCAAAAATGAAAAAACAAGCAATCAAACACCGGCAGAGACTACTGGTATTGAGAACCAGAGTCCCTTGAAGACTCAGAAACTTACTTTGATAGAAAAGAAAAAACAATTCAAGGAAAATTTCATAGAACAAAACCAATCTGAGGTGGTACCTAAGCTACAAAATGCAAAAACAGAGACCAGAATGAGATCCAGAAAACCCCTGAGAAGGATCACTTCTGACAGGGCAGAGGATGACTGCCTCTCTAAACAATAAAAAATTTCTAAACTCAGACACACGATTGAAACTTCATCAGCTAGCGTGTGCACGTGGGCTATGTGAAGGTAGGGCGCGAGTACACGCATGCAGGCCTTATACATACCATGTGTACCTTTGTGACTTCCGTAAAATAAAATGCAGCCAAGCAAAGAAAGCAGGGAGTACTGGTATGGAAGACCAGAATCCCTACTAGCTCAGACTCTTGTAGAAACTCAGAAAAAAGGTGATGAAACCAATTTAAAACTACCCAAAACGTATCCCTAGAAAACCCTAGAGATTCCCCAATATGGTTGCCAATTCTGTTGTGGGTGGGAAATCCCTCCTACGGACTAGCACTAAGGGTTTTATCATGCATGCAGAAATGACCTAAAGCTTCCTCCTTTTTACCATCATCCCATGCCTAAACCCCATTATTCATATGCAAATACAAGGTTAAAGATATCAAGTTGACATACCTTATTTTCTGTGTTTGATGTCGATCCCTTTTCACACTTGGTCACTCTTCGACTGCAACTCTCCTCCCAATGCTGACCTGCATTCACAAAAGGCAAACAAATAACTCCACATGCATTTGATCTATGAACTAATGGGTTAGAGATTTAATCAACATATAATCAATATTCAAATAATGAAAACCTCATATGGCAGGACGGGAAAAGTACTTATTTTATTAATCTCACAAGAATACCTTACAATAGTGAGATTGGCCACTGCTCCTCGAATCTGGTCCTGGTCTCCTCTTTAACTGTGCTCCAACTACTTCTGTATATGCTTCTCTTCACACAATAGTTGCAAAAGGTTGAGGCAAGGGGAATGCTAATTTGGGTAGAGTTTCTTTACTATGATTTTCCTCCTTTCAAATGGGACCCCTACCCCTTCTTTTATAGGCTAGAAAGGGCTAGGTATTTGGTCAAGTGACCGGCTATGCATGGTCGAAAGGTTTAGTTAACTTACCCAAAACTGTGTGTTCCGTCAACAACTTTCCATTTTTTGTGCTTTTGTAGGTACACACGGGTTGTAGTGAGTCAGCTAGTGTGTACACATGTGTAGTAGTGGAGCAGGGTGCGTGGGCCTTTAAAAAATGTATTTTTAAGAAGAGTTGTTCAGTAGTGGTTTGGCAAAGAAGGAATATGAGATGGCCTGATGCCAGGTAAGCATGTTTGATGCAAATTAGAAAACTCAAACACTATAACACTAAATATGGAATCTCAAATAATACCACCATGTACTTCAAAGTAAACAAAAGTTATTTTGTATTATGACTAGAAAGGTAATGCAATTATAAACCAAAATTGCAATTTAATTATTCAAGTTATGATTGGGTCATTACTCAATCAAACTAAAAAAATAGAGATGTTGTCTGCAAAATGAAATTGTATGAAAAAAAAGTTATGTTTCTAGTGTATTCAAATGATGAAATTGAAATTGTTGCAGGGCTATTTTGATAACACAACTCCAGTTCAAATGAAATCTATTAATGAGATGATACATTGAACGCTATTAAATCATAAGAAACCATGAAATTAATTACATAAAATAAACAAAAAAAAGAACTAAATGAAACAGAGGTAATTTATAAAACACACATAATTCTACACTAATTGTATAGAGAAACAATATCCAGACTAGTGGACCCTCCCAATTGGCGTCCCATTTATAAAAAAAATGCATTACTATATCAGATAGAGCCACGAACTAAGCTTCAAAACACCAACATTTTATTAAACAATATAAATGATACAAATCGATACAATAACTATCAGTCTCAAAGTCCGAGCGCTAGTGGTATGTGTATATATCTCATGCTACACATGCTTACATTACATTAATAAAACCATAAGTTTAAATAGAATATTATTTCCAAATATACATAGGTAAACCCTGATCGGATCCCTATTCTGACACATTGGGCACATCGAATACATGGAAGAAATCACAACGACTAACATAATTATACCTGCAGGTGAAAATATAGCTTTGAATTCATTCATAAGATATTCTCATGACATGAAATGCATGAGAGTATCTTCCAATTTCGAACTCGATCTAATTTGTTGTTGGCACACTGATTTGGAGAAGAGGGTTGACCGCAATATTTGACTGCAACCAGTGCTTTCCCTTCTCATTCTAGAACCAATGCAATGAGATTAGAAGCGTGTTAAAGTTGCTACAGAGAGAATATGTGTCTCGGTTTCCCTTCTAGAACCTTGGAAGTATGACAGACAACGATGTGGGTTACAAGACCTGAACTTAGCCAACCATCAATAATAACAAAAAAA
>SNQJ01S0008645.1:8009-22048 GCA_010110895.2 Picea sitchensis | reverse complement strand
AGAAAGAGTGGAAATCTATAAATATTTTATTTCAGTGAGGAAAACATGAAGAGAATATTTTAGAGAGTAACTAGGTTTTAAATCAAGCAAGGAGAAAGGAAATTATGAACACTGGAAATATTAATTGACCTATAATTGTTTTGGTGATAATGAAGGCAGAGAGATCGTGAAAGATTACATATCTGTTTGGTTTGATGCTAGGGCATAATTCTCTTTAGCTTGCAATCCATCAGATCTTTTAATTGATGTTTTCACCTCTAATTCAATCTTTATTAGCGTAATTAGTGAATGCTTTGAGTTGTGTGAAAAATTGCACCAATGGAGTGTTCAAAATATTCTCCACTATAATTGTCCATTCAAATTCGAAGCGGATCATTGTAGCTGTCCAATTTATCCTTAAGAGATTAATTTAAACAATATGTTTGGCATTAGTTTACATGCATAAGACAATAATACCACGGCTTCTTGATTTATTCATGGACCATACAATGGGGATGGGAGAAATATCCTTTCCATGCAAACACCATGGATGGTAGGTTAAACAACTTTTCCCATAGACTACTAATATCTGGAATTATCTGGAATTATTTATTTTATTTATAAATTAATATATGTTATTCTTATTACCATGGGACTATAGCAATGAGTTTGTTTTTGATGTGACATTAATTTGTCTTTTACCATGAATTTGTGTACGCAATGTAATGTTTAACATAGGAAAACAAATATATATTTTTGGATATAATAAAAATATTTGTTTTTCTTATTTCTAATTGGTTGATAGAATTGAAGTGTTATTGCTTCCTTTACGTCTTTCAATATGTATTCATTAATTACATAATCAATGAATTTCACTAATCACCGCATCTAAATATAAAAAATTGTATTATATATTTATTATTATGCATTATTATATTTATATTATATTTATTATCTAATATATTATTTATTATTATATTTATATTATATTTATGAATATTATAGTTCCATTCAACTTACTGTTTATTATACATTTTGAATAACAAACAACCATCAATTATTATCTTTTGACAAAAAATATTCATTACTTGTGCATTTAGTTATATTAATTTTCATTGTTCAACATGTATTTCCCAACTAACTTGGCAGGGACTGTGTTGCCATGCAACCCTTGTTCCCATATTGTTACCTATTTATACAACTTAAAAAAAAAAACTTTTATCAACATTATTGACATTGTAATTTAATGTTCAATAGATCCGGATCGATCGAAGTAATCCAAAAAAATTAATTTATTGCCTAAATTAATTAAGGGTATATATCAAGACGGGGGCATACACTATATATAAATCAAGTAGTTCATTCGAAAGACATGCTGGCTATCATCTTGCCTCATAACAAACCCACATCTATTAAATCACCACTCACTAGACAACAAGGGTTTTTTCTTTCTCAATACTTTATGTTCATGGGGGCTTCGTCAATGGATGTAAAGATTAGGAATATACAAGTTATAAGTCTAGAACTTTGGTTCACTTCATGTCATTGAAAGTTATATTGTTTTATTCCTTTATCATCTCAACCCTACCATGATTTTAATCCTTGGCCTCATTCTTAGTATGTATATGCATTTATTATTATTATTATTATTACTTTTCTCGTATTACTCATTATGATTGAATTTGAACTTTTTATAATTTCTTCACAATGTTTAATTACAATATATATAAATCATTTAAAGAAACATGGATCAATTACCTTTACACATATTAATGAAATAAATAAATTAAAAAACGAGCGACATGCATATGATGCTTCCTTTCCAAAAGTGTTTCATGCAACAATCCAAGAGTTCAATAATGACGCGTCTTGCATGCAACAATATAATTGTTTGATAATAAATGTTGTTATGAATTTTCCCACCTCTAAACCTAGGTATTTTTTCTTGCCACTGACATCCCTACCATCATTATCACTTCACATTGCTTCATACAACTCAATTGAGGGCCAACTATCCCATTCCCATCCTGGAGTGCAACTCTCTAAGGCTTGTAACCTTCTACCGGAATAAGACCATCCTCAATGCTAAACTGCATCCACACCACAACATTTTTCAAAAGTGAACATGGAAAATTTGTTGACTCTCAAGACAAATTCTAAAGTGGGAGTGTGTATGACTCTCAAAACCTTGGGACCTTAATCAAATTTTTTAGTTATGACTAGTTGTTTTCCATTCTTCTATGATAAAAGTCCAAACAACGATCCACATTCAATGTTCACAACACACACAATATCACCACCACTACACTTTGAACCATAATCTAAGAAATTTCTTAACATCGAAAATTTTCTAGTAACACCAAAGGCAAAGCTATGTTTAGTTTCACCAAGGGTTCCCACAGTGTCATCACATATTGGAATACCAACATAGTGTATAGTATGTGTTGCAATAAACTAGTCATAAAAGGTTGTTACCATATTTCCATGCTTACTAATACCTTTGATCCTTTTATTTCTAGTCTTCCAGGTGATTCTTGTAAGCATGATGCGTCATTTATTGCAGGAGTGGTTGTCGTGTATTCAGATTCTATAGTTGAGAGTGCCACTACAAACTATCTTTTGCTCATCAAATTGATTGTTCCTCCAAACAAGTTAAACACATACCCACTTGTAGATATTATGCAATCTAGATCTCCAGCCCATTCTGCATCAACAAATCCATGTATGTCCAACACTTTTTCCACTCCTAGTCTTCCTTGGTAGCACAATTCATAATTAGTAGTGCCACAAAAATACCTGGAAAATCTCTTTATAGTTGCCCAATGCTTCTTCCTTGGTTTTGACATATACCTACTAAAAACTCCCATTGCATGTGCAATGTCTAGTCTAGTATAAACTATTGCATACATCAAACCGCCAACCACACTAGCATATGTAACACAAGACATGTCCTCTTCCTCTTCCCGTGTCTTCAGACACTGATTTTACAAATAAATTTATGCCTACAAGAATGGGGACCTTGACATGTTTACATTCCTGCATATTAAACCTCTGCAATATTGACTCAACATATTTTCTTTTATTCAATCAAAGTTTCCTTCTTGTCCAATCTCTTTTAATTTCATGTCCAATATAAAATTTGCAACACCAAGATTTTTCATGTCAAACGTAGAGGACAACTAAGTTTTCACAACCTCAATGATTTCCTTGTCGATTCCTATCAACAACATATCATCCACATACAACACCAAAAAAATAACATGATCACCAACTAATTTGAAATACACATTGTGATTTGTTTTTCTCCTTGTGAAGCCAAGTCCCAATATATAATTTTCAAATGTTTTATACCATATCCTTGGTGATTGCTTTAACCCATACAAAGACTTTTTCAACCTGCATACCAACTCTTTCTTTCCCTTCACTGCAAAGCCTTCTGGTTGCTTCATGTAGATTTCTTCTTCCAAATATCCATTTAGGAAAGTTGTCTTCACATCCGTCTGTTCTACTTCAAAATAAAATGCAACAACAACAAATAAAATAAATCTAATAGAAGTTAACTTGGAAACAAGAGAAAAAATTTCACCAAAGCCAATTCCCTCTACCTGGGAATAACCTTTTACTACTAACCGAGCTTTGTATTTCTCCACTTTTCCTTCTGCATTCAACTTCTTCTTAAACACCCATTTTCTACCAATGGTCTTTCTTACACTCGACAACTCCACTAGATCCCAAGCCTCATTCTTTTCCAAGGATACCATTTCTTCAACGATGGTCTTTTTCTAGAGTTTTCCATCCTCTGAATCCACTTCCCCCCTAACAGTTATAGGATCATCATCGGTAATAAACAAAGAAAAATTTGAACGTAAATCAAGTGGATTATATCTTTCTGGTTTCCTTCTTTCCCAACTAATCTCCTCAATACTAGAGCATGAGGATCGTCTTCTTATTATTCTCGTTCTTCTGTAGAGGTTGATTCATTATCCTTCAATTCAAACTCTATATTATTTTGTTCTTCCTCCCTTGGTTTCTCTAAATACCACATCTCAATTATACACTAGTTTCGTAGTTTTCGGGTTCCAAAGCTTATAACCTTTCAGACCATCTTTATAAACAATAAATTTACACATTCCATCCTTTTTATATTCTATCTTACTCATGTTTTCCTTTGGAACGTGAACATAGGCATCACAACCAAATACCCTAAGATGTGTAAGAGAGGGTTTCTTACCAATCCATACCTCATGTGGATTCTTGTCATCCAATGTTGATGATGGTGATATATTGACCAGGTAACATGCAATACCCACTGTGTTTGCCCAGAATTCTTTTCCTAACCCGACACCACTGAGGATGCTCCTTGTTTTTTCCATCATTGTCCCGTTCATCATTTTTGCAACTCCATTCTGCTAAGGTGTTTATGGAGTAGGCTTCTACCTTTCTATACTACACTTATTATAAAATTCTTTTAATTCATTTTTGCATAATTCTCCACCATTATCCATCCTCAACACCTTAATTCTCTTCTCTGTCTGATTCTCCACAAGATCCTTAAACTCTTTGAATTTGTCAAAGGATTTGTATTTCTTCCTGAGGAAATAAATCCATGTATTCCTTGAGAAGTCATCTATAAATGAGACATAGTACGCATATTTTCCCAGTAATGGAACTAACACAGGTCCAAACACATAATTGTGAACCAACTATAGTATTCCCTCTTCCCTCATAGCACCAGAGGAGAATCTTACACAATTCTACTTCCCATATAAGAAATGTTCAAAAAAATAAAAATCCAAAGAGAAATTGGCCATACCTTTATTGTGTAGTACTTGAATGCCCTTCTCTCTCTTATATTCCCTAGTCTTTGATGCCACAACATAGTCTTTTGTTCAGAGACTGTAGGAGTTTTTCCTTCTTCAGCTCCAATCTTAGGAACAATGGAACTATTGCATCCGTCACTAATAGTGTTTCCCAACAACTTATACAAAGTTTCAACCCGAACTCCCTTCAACAACACCATTGCTCCTTGAACTATCCTGCATGTTCCCTTTTCAAACATTGTTTTTACACCCTCATCATCCATCTTTATTATATAAATCAAATTTATGTCCAATACTAGGATGTGTAGAACACCAGTGATTGTTATAATCCTACCATCCATGAGCTTCAACTTGAATTTTCCTCGTACAATTTTGGTTGTCGAGTCATCTCCTAGAAAAACGTCACCTCCATCATACCTTTCATATTCATAGAACCACTCCTTGTGAGGACTCATATAAAAGGATGCAACTGAGTTGACCAACCAAGCCTCATGATTTCCATGCGTTCTTGAAGAATCCAAGTGCACATCCCCTCCTTTGTCCACAAAGGTTTTTGCTTTTATAGAAGGAACATCATCAGATCCCTTCCCTCTCTCAACACTTCATATATACATTGTTTCTTGTAATGCCCTTCTTTTCCATATCTCCAACATACCTTTACAAATTTTCTGGGATATTTAGATCTCCCACTTGAGGACTTATTTCTATTTCTTTCCTGGGAGCATCCTCTTGCAATTAAGGGATCTTTGCTCTATATTTCCATGTTTTTCCACCTAATATCCTCTAACAACAAGGATGAGACCACATCATCGGAACTCAAAGTAGTTGCATTACTACCTATGGCCACAACCAGACTATCCATGAGTTTGGTAAAGAGCATAGTAGACTGATACACTTATCTTCATCACAAATCTTAATATCAATAGATAATAGTTGACTTACCACTATATTGAAGGCATTCAAATGCTCTGTCACTGAGTCTCCATTGTTCATCCTCAGGAATAGTTTGTTTACCAAGGAATTAGACTAATACAAATCCCCTAACTTATTCCATAATGACTTGGTTGTATCTTCCCCTGACACATTTAGTAATACTTAATCTAAGAGATACAACCGAATTGTTCTCTTCACCTTCCAATTCAAATTTACCCAGTCTTCTTATTACACCGTCAATTACCACCTTTGAAGAATTGACAAACTTAATGGCCTAATCACTATCCTATTTACAGACTATTATTCCCCATACCTCCTTGAGACCTTCCAAAAAAATAGTTTCTCAGAAGATGCATGCGCCCTCACAGTTATGGTACTCATGTACACGCAGGCCATTAGAGGGATAGTCGGGTACATGTCTAAAAATGCTTAAAAATATATAATTATGCCTAATTAATGGTGATTTATGGGTTTGGTTAATTTTCTAACTCCTTTTACCCATACTCAACCATCTCTAACCAACTAGAGACCACATAAAATGAGCATTTTTCCAAGGAGAAAGGTAATGACAAGTAATGGTTCTTTGCACACATTAAGAAAACCTTTGTTTGGATATCCCCTCCAATTATGTAAACCCATTTTCACATCCCTATTGTTGTTGGTTTGACCTAGGAACCCTTTTTTCCAGTTCTCTTTTATGATCACCAATTTATCTTGCCAAGAGTTTCCCTTTATACTCTCTTTCTGTGGTAGACCAGGAGTCAATACCATCTTGTATAGTAGGAGAAAGGGTGGAGGAAATTTGGATCTCTCTTGATAGGGAAGCATCGTGCATGTCAGGTATAAATTTGTAGCCACCTTAACTACTTAATAAAAACATAAACTCTTTCCTTCGAAATATGTTGTATTTGTAATGTTTTGATTGCAATATTTTCACATATGTTTTGTAGAACACTAGTTGTTGAGATTTTACTGATATATTTCATTAGAATAACATGTATCTATTAGTATAAATACCTCTCTATATAGTCTTTCATCTTCAAGGTTCTTGCAAGTTGCAGATAAGTTATTGGAAAGGAGCGGAGAAACGCAGAAATCAGGAACAACATCAACCGTAGGACTCTGGGTGAGTCAATCTTTCTCTTCCGCCTAATAGTTAGTTATTTCTTGTGAAATCAATTATTATATTCTTGTTGCATGTTCTTGTTGTGAATTTGTTTATATATGGTCATTGGTATGTTGCAGTACAACCCACTACTATAGAGAATTTTCCCCAAAAGAAGAACTGCAACCATATTGGGGATCTTTCTCCAAAGTGGGCATGTTTATGGGTTTATGTCTTTGTTTTCTTGATTGAAGTGTTTTTTATTTGTTTCAATTTGTAATTTGTACTTATATTGATAACTTATAATCATTTGAGTCTTTTTCCAGTTTCACTCGTACTTTTGTGTTTCCTGTTACCATCTATTTTTTGAGGTTTCTGGGTATATACACAATGTGCTAGTTATCACAGTGATGTACATATACGCGCCTTGCCAATATAGGCAGTTACGTACACACGAGATTACTTCGTCACATGCGCATACATCTTTCCATAAACTATTTTTTCAAATATTTTTTGTCTGAAAGTTTGTAAGCCAAGTGTCTGGTGTCTCTTCAGAGGCTTTGAGACTCTTTGTTTTGTTGTTTGAGTTTAGTTTTTGTCAGTTTGACTCTTTTCAGAAAATAAGAAAGTTGTTGTGCTTTTATTTTGTGAATCATTTTCGAGTCTTTGAAGGTAGTTTGGGAACTTCTTTCTCAAGGTCTTTTGTCTAGACTAGTTCTCATTAATGTTCTTGGTAAGATTTTATAAGTCTGAATTCTTTCTTACCTTCCCTTTTTGTTATTTTCTTGTTGGTTTTTAAGAAGAAAGGCTGTCTTTAAATCTTTCCCATTTCTTTTGCTTGTTTAAACAAGAAAAATACAAAAATACCTAAAGAAAGTGTGCATTAACATTGTTTTCATTGGTTGTCGTTGTATCACTGAAGATAAAAGTATTTTTGTGTGCTTTCTTTGTTTATGTTGCTTTTAGATTTCAATTTATTCTTGCATTTTGAAATATTTTGCTTTTGAAAAGTTAGTTTAGCTTTGATGAAAAAAATAGTTGCTTCCTTTTAGTTGCTGTGCATTGTAAAGAAAGTTTTTCATTAGCAATGCATATCATCTAAAAATAAATATTTGCATAGTTTGCATATGATAAAATAAAAGAGTTTGCTCCATTTGTCTGAAGCTTTTCGCACTCATATTTTCAGTAAAGAACTACATTGCATTTTATGTTCATAAGTGTTTTTTTTGTTGTTGAGTCTGTAAAACAACATTCAATTTCACCCATCACGCTTACTGAGTAAATAACAACCCCTGTAAAATGAATGCTTAACTAAAATCAATTAAACATTTTCATTTTCTAGGGTAAACAAACTACTTTAAGCTAGGGCCTTAGTTCAGGGTGGAGAGTTAATTTCTCCAAGGAAAAACACAAATGTAGGAGTCTAAGATAGGGAGTGAAAAATACAATTTTTGTATAAGTATAGTTAGGAAGCTCCTTTAACACAAGATTCAAACACGAGGTCATCTGAAGAAGAGCCAAGGAGATAACCCCTCCAAAGATTGAATAAGCGTAGTTGAGAGATCATATTTTGGGGGTTTTGTCAGTGCCTTTACCTCCATGAGAGGAGGTTCTTTCGAGGCTTTGGGATTAGTTACCCAAACCATATGTTCGATCCCGGCTGTCGACTGTTCCCCCCGGACGCTAACTGTGAGTTGGTACCCTTAGTTGTCATTCCTAGGCATCTCTAAGGTGACTGCAGGGGGTTTCACGTGGTACCTATGGAAGACATCATGTCACACTTTTCAATACCTCTGTAGGGTTCCCCACGAAGCGTGGGTACTTTCATGGGAAGGGATAGTTAGTGGAGGTCTCGGTAACTACTTATCCCTCCTTAGTTCACTGGTCCACAAGAATTAATCAACTCGTGCCTTCATTTGGAAGGTCCTTACCTAAATTTGTTTCTACTATGGTCTCAAGACCTAATCCACTTGATTCAAAGTATTGGCAAGGTTGTTTGTGATTGCTATTTCGTTTAGGACTTTTCTAGTGGTGTGTTCTGATATCATAGATTGCATAGGAAGGTGTGTTGATAGTTATCTCGAGCCGGTAACTCAAAGTGGCTTATCAACCTCCTCGTTAATCTAGGAGAATTAAAGGTCTTCCGTCCGATCAAGTGGAAGTGAATCCTTTGCCTCCTCCTTTGAGGCATTGACTCAATCAAACTGACACATTTGTACCGGCTAGTCCCGTCGAAATCGTAGAGACATAGCCTACATAAACTAACACTTTTGCACTGGAGGTTACACACATATTGATTCTCAAAGATAAAGGTTTCATTCATCCATTCAATCCTCCATTAACTGGACCTGACGATCCATTTGTTTTGCAAATTTCAACTC
The DNA here is from genome assembly GCA_010110895.2 of Picea sitchensis. Lineage (NCBI taxonomy): Eukaryota > Viridiplantae > Streptophyta > Pinopsida > Pinales > Pinaceae > Picea > Picea sitchensis. Next base: position 12,830 of record SNQJ01S0008645.1, on the reverse strand, counting down.
CCAAGTCAGACTTCACTAAAAGTCACCCTCTTTGCTAGGCCATAATGGAAGGAACTTCAAAAGTGTCTAGGTCAGGGGCCCCTGCAACCACAACATCGACAATCATGTCAAGATGAATCTTTCCTCCTCTAATATCTAACCAAATGACTAGCGTGGTTCAATCCAAAATAGATGCATCGGTCAATAGCTCTGTGCTGTTAACAGTCGTGTCCACTCAAAATTTGGGTGCAACCTCATCGTTTCATTTGGTATCTAATGACTTTTCATTTGGGATGTCATCTGTCGACATGAAGAATGTGTCAACTAGTTCTTAGCCAATTCCTCAAGCTACTAACGTCAGTACAGTGAATTCTTCGATTCCCTTCAAAGATTTTCCTTGGGATGGAGGTCATATTTCTCCATCGTTCCCCTGTCTCAAAATCATACCCTTTCCTTCTTTCAGACCTAATCCATTCAGAGGATGGGCAGTTCCGTGGGGAGCGAATTCCAATATGCTTGTATGCCATCTTCTTCTAACACATTGACATTGTATGGTTGATTTGACAGTAACCCTTTTCCCTCATCTGGAGTGTTAGTAGGGGGAAAACCATTCCAAGTCTAGTGGAATCCCATGCAAGGGTCCTACTATTCGCAAGCGATGTCGTTAGGGGGCAACCCCTTTCTCGGTTAGAATGACCCGATGGAAGGAATTTTTCGTTCAAAAGGGGTGCCAGTGGGAATCAATCCCACTTTTCTATACGAGAAGTAGGTGGGTAGAGGTTTTCCTCTATTTAACAAGGGTCAACAAGATTTCACTTATAACCCTGTCCCATCTACGAGCTCTTCCTGGAAACCTGGTGCCAGTACTAATCTAGGGTATTCCTTTTCGATGAGTTTTCAAACTGGAACTTATAATCCGCCTAGTCAGAACTTTGGTTCCCAACCGAGGATACTTTTTCTAGAAAAAATGAACTTGCTAGACTTGTCCAAGCTTATGAACAATCCATTTTGCCATGATCCAAACTGGCCTCCGGTCCCCACCAAATTACCTTTAGACATTCCTAAGTTTGAAGGAAAGTCTGGTGAATATCCCGATGATCATGCGACGACATTTCATTTATGGTATTCGTTGAACTCTTTGAACGATTATTCCATCCAGCTTCCTTTTTCTAGAAAACTCTTACGGGAGTCGCAATGAAGTGGTACATTGAACTTGACAATGGATAATTTCACATGTTTCACGATCTGGCTTTGGTTTTCCTCAACTACTTCCATCTTCCTCTCTAGTATGATGTCAACACTGACCTCTTATCTATGCCTAAACATGACAAGGCCACTAATATCTCAAATCATATCTAGGAGTGGCGAGGATAAAAGAGGATGATCAAGGCCAAAGTTCCTTCTGAATTCTTGTTGGAATGGTTCCTCATGTATTTATTGTCATACATCTCCAAATATGTATCCATGTCAAGAGTCTTTTTGAAGGAAGAGGTGATCTTTAGGGACTAGAAACTAGATTTGATCTACTCGTAGTCTGGGATCCTTTATGAGATTATACCAAATGCACCACGACCCGATTTTGACCCAACAAAATAAAAATATGGGCCACGTGTTGATGGCATTGTAGGGTCCGTTAAAAGCACAATCGCAAATATGGTTACAAACCAGATACAACATATGACTATTCATTTGTTTGTGGCCAGTCAAGCCACTGCTTCGACCATACCTACCACCCAGTGGTCGGAAGTTCAAGCTGTACAATCGATGACCTCAAAGGGTAGCCAACAACCTAGAGGGAAAACTAAAAAGGGAAAGGATAAGAAAGGAGGTGGGGGTAATAAAAACACTAAATACGATGAAAAAGTTGGAGGGACAAAGAAGGAGATCCAGAAGGTAAAATTCCTATGCAAGCTTTGTCGGGGTGATCACCTTACCCATCAATTCTTGCAAATGGAAGATGCCCATTGCGTGATAACACAACATCAATAACATCTTGTTGTACTAAAAAACATGTTCTCGCAAGGGAAGAATATGTAGGCAGGATCTTCTCTTTCAAATCTGCAAGGGGGCACCTCAAGTGCACCTTTTTCGAATGGATCGTACTCATTCGTCAATATTGTTAACCATAAAAAATAAGAGAAGGTAGAGTTTTTGACTAGGTCTCGTGACTATGGTAATCTAGAGCTGACATCTAAAGGAAAAGAAACTTTAGATCCTCAAAATTCTCTCCATATAGAAAATATTGAGAAGTAAATGATGTCATGCATATCAAAAGGTGTGTATAAGAGGGCGTTGCACAACCCCAATACTCAAGCATCTCCCAACTAATCTATTGTTGAGGATTTGGATTAGATGCGAAAGGAACCATCGATCACATTGCGAATCTCCCGCGTAAGAAGAATATTAAAACTATGTTCAAACCTCAAAAAATCCTCAAACAATTGTTCAAAACAACCAAGGACAAAGCAGACCCAATTCTTAGCCTTGGAGTCTACCAGATTCCTTGCTCCCGTGGAAAATATTACATAGGCCAAACTGTAAGAACCTTTAAAGCTAGGCTTAAAGAGAATATAGCTGACATTGCCCATAACCTAATCTCAAAATTAGCTATCGCCAAACACTCGTTCAATTCCATGCACCTCATTTTCTTTGACCAAACCAAAATCCTAGCCCCAACCACTCATTACTCTTCCCATCTCATTCGAGAAGCCCTTGAAATTGAAAAACACCCTAACAACTTTAACCGCAAAGATGGCTATAAGCTTAGTCATTCATGGAAACCTGCTATTTTTCACCTTAAGCATTAGACCTCTAGCTTTGAGACCCCCTTCCTCTCCCTCCTTTCTGCTTGACCAATCTCTTCCCAGTTCCTACTTGCTCCTCTTTCCTCCTTCCAAATCAGGTTTCCACGGCGTCTCTTTACTTTGTCACATGTATAATTTAACCACACCCATAACCTAATCTTTTATTCTTTCTCTCCTCTCATTCTTATCACCTTTATTTCCTTGTCTAATTTATCTCTTTTTTTATTAAACTAGTCTCTATTTGTATTATAATCTACTTACTTAACTTTGCATTGAAAATTATAATTCTTTAAATAAAATTACATTGGAAATTATAATTATGAAAAATATAGACCTTTGGGAATTATAATTAACCCATTAGAAATGGTAATTATGAGACTTCGAGAACCTTAGAAATTCAATGAGATAACTTTACATTATGTATAATTTTCACTTTTTATTAAGAAAATAATTAAATTACTTTAATTAAGCAAAATAAAAACAATTTTTTTGTAATGGTATTTCTCTTTGCAAAAGTTATAGATTAACAAATAATCATTGAGGATATTTTCTAAAGTAAAAAAGAAATTGTTCCAATACATTATAATCATTTATTTTAACACCAATACAATACATGTTTAAAAGAGATCAAGTAGTTCATTAATTTCAGCAAAGAGATAATGCAAAAGAATATGGTGCATTGATTTTAAGGATGGTATAGTGAAAACGATTCAATGCATTGATTTCCAAAATGATATATAAAAAAATTGATATCATGTATCCATTTTCACAATAAAATAATGCAAATTATCCAATCAAATAATTTTAACAATAAAATGATACAAAACACTTTCAGAATTCATATTATGATGTTGTGAAAGAAGTTCTCAATTATAACTTAACTAGAAGTACATAGTTTCACTAGCTTCAATATGATTCCTTTGTTAATATTTAGCTATATTAAAACCAACATTATTATTTATAGTGTTTTCTTGTTATAATGATAAAATATATAGAATTCATTGATATCTAAAACACATAAAGACCATGAGCATGAAACCTATTATAAAGAAAAATACAAGGAACATATGGGGAAAAAATAAACCATTAATATTGAAAATGAGAAAGGAGTATGAATTTTAGTGAAATATTTTGAGTTAGAGGTTTAAATGGTCTTTGAAATCAATTTCATTTCTCATATGATTGATAAAAAAACATTGGAAAGCTAGCTAATATTAAAAAATGCTGAAAAGATTGAAATTGATTACTGTGTAATTTAATATTTACCTTCTTCCTTTTTGAACATAATTACTTTATTACTATCCACCTTAATTTTTATGTATTTTTTGAATGGTTGTACTATTTAGATTATAGATGATAAGTTCATCAAATTCATGATAAGTTGTACTATTTAGATTATAGATTTAGATTATAGATTATATTTTAAAACATCAAATTCATTTAAAATCTTGATATGGAGTTGTAAAGTAGATCTCTCTTAATGCTATATCTATCAATGCCATATCTATCAAGTATTTAGAGGGATCAAATTCCTCCATGGTACAAATCTTTTATCAAATTTTTACATTTTAAAAAATGTTTGCAAACTTACAGATTTGATTTCTCTCAACACTTGATAAACCTGCACTTAAGATAAATCTAGATTGGTATTTACTTCATTTCAAATAAGATGAACTTGGTTATGGTTAATATGAACTTGGTTATGGTTACAATGTGTGAAATTATAAATAAAACTATAACAAATTAATGAAGTGTTGACATATGTGTTGAATTTGATTATGATTTTTACTTGTGAATCAGACAAATTAATAAACTGGATAATGAAAATTAAATTAAAGCTTGATATCAATTAATTAATGTTTAATATTTTCTTAAATTTTATTTTTAACAATAAACATTTTATTTATTTATCTTTTATTTTTATAAAAAAAATGTTAGATTTTGTTTATGACATTTAAAGTGTTAAGATACATATTACACATTAATACAGGGCATGGAGCTGTCTCAATTTCCAAAATTAGAAATGATAAGAGAGGGA
>SNQJ01S0008644.1:295171-329505 GCA_010110895.2 Picea sitchensis | reverse complement strand
AAGTCTCACTGTACCTAGAACAGACATTGGTCAAACTCACTCGGGCTCCTTGGAGGGTAAATCCACAATTTTTGCGTGGAAGATTGCACCAAGGTGAAAGTCCGTTAAGTAGGTTTCCATTGTAACTATTCCACCATATCCTAGACCCTTCTCGACTTGATCACGCGACGTTGGATTTCATCACCAACTAGTACGGTCATCAAGAGAAGTTTTGTCTGCTTGGTTGATTCCTAGATTTTATTAGCGCATGTTGTTTCTTTTTGTTAGTTAGCCCTAGATTTTCATTGTGTTCTATTTTTCTCCATAATTGAGCCCGTAGACAATAAAGGTCTTCGTCGATCATGTAGGATGCAAGGGATGCCTCCGGAAGGCTATCAACCCTTACCTCCTAACCCTCCAGAAGAAAACTACCATAGAGAGGTAGAAAATCAATTTGACGTTAGAAGTGCCATTGCTCCTCCATTAGATAACTCAGAAGGTGATTTGGTCATGATTGAAAATACCACTACATCTGTGTCGGTAACCCCTCTCGAACCACTTTTGGTTAGTTTAGACTCCCTTGGGAACTTCATAGACGAAGAGATCCCAAAATTACTAGAAAGGATCTTTACCGAAACATATATGGGATCCATAGAACCAATCTTTGGTGATGAGTATAGGACTCCTATTCGTCCTAGCATCGCAGTAGAAACCAATCCCACACCTGCTCGTTCTGTATGGAGGACTTCATCAGGACACGATCTCTATGAAAATTTTGAATCCTTTCGACAACCCTTTCAACCTCATGACCCTCCTAGTGAAACAGGACCATCCGGTCAAACCATGAATCACCTAGTCGATCAGGTTATTCACCCTACTGCTACACTAGCACAAGTCCATCCTAATGCTGGACTCATCACCTCTACTCATCCCCAAAGCACTTCAATCTCTACCCCCATTTCTACAAGATTTTACTCTATAGCTCCACATGTTCCACACGATCCTGCTGGGACATCTTCTCACCCGAGAACGCAGACCCCTGCTGGCCAAACACAACCGGCTGGAGGGAAACCAACATCCAACGAACCTTTCCCTCTTGGAGGAATACCTTTCCATGGTGATCCTACCCCTCCCGGGGGACAACCCACTTTTCATATTCCTCCTGGAGGACAACCTCCATTTTCCAGTCACACCCCAGTCATAAATCCACCCCTGGCAAGGGGGGGAACCCTCGTTTCCTGAAAACCCTTCACAATCCTGGGGAGTATCTTCAGGAGGCACTTTTACTCAACCCCATGTTGGGGGGCACTTGTATAATAACCCACTAGGAGGAGTATCCAATCCTATCCCTTTCGGAACATCTTACGGGCAATCTTATCTGGGCGGCATCCCAAATACCACCTGGAGTTCTCCAGGACCACAGTCTTATCCTCCTCATGGGCCTCATGTGTATCCGCCTCTGATATCTACTCCTTACCATTCTCAAGGCCAAAATGTTTATCCTCCTCATGGGAAAATAAATCACCTAGCCTATAATGTTCAGAACCCACCGGGTTATGCCAATGTTTCTCATGCACCATCGAATCCTTCTTATCCTAGCCAACAACAACCGTACATAGGAGGACCTGCTGGTTACAAATATCCACCTAACCTAGTATATGGTCCTAGTGGTGTTCCTATTCCGCACCAGTATCATTCACACATTAACCGACAACTACCTTTCCTTGTGACTCTGGATCTCCTAGACTTGTCTTGGTTAACTAATGATCCTATCTCTCATTCACCGGTTTGGCCAGTCATTCCAGCTAAACTTCCTTCTGATATTCCAAAATTTGACGGAAACCCTGGCGAAGATCCGAACAACCATGTGATGAATTTCCATTTGTTGTGTTCATCAAACTCCCTCATGGATGATTCTATACGTTTTCATCTTTTCCAGCGAACACTTACCGGTTCAACAGCAAAATGGTATATTGAACTACCACGTTCTTCTTTTCATGATTTCAATTCCCTTGCCATGTCTTTCCTCACGCACTTTCAACTGCCTATTCACTACGAGATGGGTACTGAACTCTTGACCTCCCTTCATCAAACTAACTCCGTGCATATCTCTGACCATATTCATGAGTGGAGGCGATGATGAAGGATTATCAAGGCAGTCATTCCTGACATACTATTGGTGGAATGGTTTACTAAATCATTGTTACCCTTGATCACTCGTGATGTCGCTATGGATGGTGTGGTCATAGAGGAACAAGCCATCACTTGGGCTCAGTATTTAGATTTGGTTTATTCCCAATCTAGTACTTTGTATGATTTTCTTCTAAATGTTGCTCAAGCTAATACCGATACTTCTAAGACATCATCCTCATCTCATGCAGATGGTGTTATTAGTTCCGTCGAAACTCAATCTTTTTCCAAATCAACTACACCCTCCTCTACCTCCCCCCAAACTCAGATCTCTCAGGTGAATGCAGTTCAATCTACCCCTTCTCAACAATCTAGAGGGAAGAAGAAGACAAAGAATAAATCAAAAAATAATAATGAACAACCCAAAAATCAAACACCTGCTACCGAAAAGAAACCACAACGGAAACAGAAATTCCCGTGTATCATTTTTGGTGACGATCACTACACTCGAGATTTTCCACTTCGCAATGAAGTGGACAAAATTTTCCAAGGGAAGTCACAACCCGTTGTGCTTACTCATCCTTTTCCACAACAGCAATCCATGGTTGCTCAAACCCCCTCTCTGGGGGGCAGTTCTAGCGATCCTCATGATGAAGCCTCATCGAGTGCACATATTTATATGTTTAATGGGATCAATTTAACCACTCTCTCTAGGATATATGACACACCAGGTAACCCTGACAAAGAAAAATACACTAACATCATTGGTACTTTACCGGATCCATCATCGTCCTCCGTTAGTATTCCATTGGTTAATCCTCCATCTGGACCACTTCAGATTGAGAAACCCACGTTCGACTCTATCTTACGCCCTCCTAAGAGCACTATACATAAAGATACCTTTAATCCTAGTTCACGTGTCCCCCAGAACTACAACATTGTTGAAGATTTGGCTCAAGCAATGTGTGCTATGTTTGTGTTAGAAGTTCTACAGCACTGCCTCAGTCAACATAGAATGCTCTTGGCCGCTCTTAGCGTTGTTGATCCTGAGTCGTCCAATCAGATCATGTTTAACCTAGAAAATTATGCATCTCAACTCTCCCACCAACTTGATTTTCAAGTTGATGTTGTTGTTCACAATCAACAAATCCACTGAACTATTTTGGATGAGGGAGCCTCGACTTGTGTCATGTCTTTAGCGTGTTGGAAAGGTTTAAAATAACCAGCACTCAACAAATCCCCAATGATGTTACGTGCCTTCGACGGGTGAGGTTTTCATCCCCATGGGATTTTATAGTCCCTGCCCATCCAATTGGGTGGAAAAAATATTATTGTTGATGTTGAGGTGGTCGATGCTCCCCTCGATTACAACTTGTTACCTGGAAGAAGTTGGTTTTATGCTATTACTGTCGTTGCCTCGTCAATTTTCCGATGTGTCCAATTTCCTCATCAGGGAAAAATTGTCACTGTTGATTAGTTGTATTTCTGCACGACTGATGCTCGCATTCCTGCTACCAACAATATTCCTTTCTTGGGAGACCACAAGATCATGTATGAAAGCGTTGGTGTTGGCTTACTGAAATATTCTAGCCTCATGGGTACTTTCCCTACACCACTTCCACTGACTACACATCATATTTCCATCGTTGATATGATTTTGACCGCGGATTATCAATATTTGGAATCATCTGACTCTTGGATTGTACCTTTTCCATTGGAATTCGATGCAATAAGTGACACCGTGCCACTTAGTCCAGCCAAAACATCATACGTTTCTATCCCATTTTCTTCTCCCTCATCGGATGACCAACATCTCTTGGCGCTCGACAATTCCTTAATGCAATCATGGTTGAGTTCCTTGTCATCTGCGATCGACTACATTTCCCCAAATTTTCCTTCGGATGAATCTATTCCAGAAATGTTTCGCATTGACAAGTTACCTTGGAATAATAACCATCACCGATCCTATTTTCTTCCCCCCCGTGAAGAAATTCAGGCAGATATACAGTTTATCTCCCCTCCTGATGTCGATTTTCTATCGTCTCCCATGATTTCAAGTTCCGACGATTTGGATCCGGTAGTGGACATGGTGATTTCTTCGGTAGGATTATTCAAGCCTAATCTCCTTACTCCTATCGCGACCCTTGACATGTGTTCCTTCTCGAGTGATTATCTTCCATCCAGTGAAGATCTCCTAAAGGCCATGACTGAGTTTTGTCCATTGACATGGTATCCTTCCAAAACGTTCTTCTCTTGGAAGCCATGATCAAGAAGCAGTTACGAGCATAGTTTCTCTTATCTGTGGCAAGCTCGTTAGAAAATGAAATAGAGGCCTTGAGAATAGTTCTTTTCCTGTGTCAAGATCGTTAAAAATGAAACAATCACCTCTCTTGAACCTTCTTTTCATCCACCCTTCTCCTTTTTCTCATCTACTAGAGAAATTAGTGACGACTTTAGAGCCTATGAATGAATTGAAGGTTGGAGGGCATGTCTCCAGCCTTTGATGATCATTCTGGAGTTAAGCCACTAGCTTTCATGCTGGGGGCATACTGAGCTTAGTATTTTTTCTTTCTCATGCTCGTAAATACATGAGAATGCATCTGGGTAGACTTTTATCTCTTTTTCGGACCTGTATGGATAGATGAAAAAGGAACCCCCTGGAGTCTCCTTTAAGCTCTTTTCAGACTCTCTAAACATGAAAATATTGTCGAGTGATCTTGCTTCCTTTTCCACTCGTTAAACGGTTTGAAAGGGCATCTTTCAAGAGATAATTTATCTCTTTTTTGGCCTCGCGAGACTAACATTATGAAAAATGACAACATTGGAGTCATCTTTAAGTTCTTTTCAGACTCTCTAATCATGAAAAGATTACCAAGTGACCTTGTTCTTTTCACGCTCGTTAAAGTATTTGAAGAAAACATCTGTTGAGCGATATTTTATCTCTTTTTCGGTCTCATCAGACTACTTTACGAAAAATGAACTAAGAGAGTTCTCTTTTAAGTGTTTTTCCAGACTCTATAATCATGAAAAACCTTCGAGTTTTCTGTCTTTGGACTCGTTAAAAGAAACATCGACAGGCCCATACGGGATTGAACCCTTACTTCTTCCAGTTCGTTAAACAAAGGAAGAGGAACTTACCAAAGGTGAGTTTTATCGAGCATGTGTTATCCTCCTCGAGCTCATTAAATTAAAAAGAGGTACTTGTCTATCTGGATGGGGGAAAAAATTGAAAGAAGCAAGACAAGCAGTTTTTGGAGAACATTACCAAGTAACTCTTAGAGTCGCCCTTGAACACGACACTTTGTATTTTGCACGCATTATAATCCACTGTACCTCTGCACTGAGCCAATCCTTTGAGTTTCTTTCACTCCTCTGGGTCACCTGACGTAAGTCATAGAATCCACTGCATCATCAATTTTTGGTCCATGTCATGTTTCTATTGTTGTGCCTCAGTGTTCAAGGGAAGTATCCTCCTCGAGAGTCAGCCATCAAAAATATTTTGTCTCAATACCTGTGTCAGTCCATGTTTATTTGATCTACCAATTACATCTCTGTGTCTTTTTCGTGTTTTTGATGGGGGATACATCAAGGCCCTCCTTCGAAGAGTCTATTCCTATCGACTTCAACACATTATCTAGGAACTAGATTTAGAAACCAATTAGTACTTTGGGACCTGCATGCCTCAATGGCAGGCCTCCTCACGTCCAACAATGGGTTTACATCATTGACCTCTGATTGGATGATTCCACGGATGTTTGACTTCATCTCATCCATTCACATTCATTGGAATGTACTAGGGTACCTTGGGAATCATTGACATTAATGGTGATTTCCCTCGTGCTTGTTAACGGTTTACATCATTGACCGGTAATCAAGTGGTTTCTGCCATGTTCGACATCAGGAAATATATTCACATGGTTAGATTCATACTACATCGAGATCGGTAAGAAGACCTTGGGTTGAGTGATCACTTTGATATGTAATTTGCCCAGGTTGTGATGGAATTTCTTTCGAACAATGACACATATACTGTTACATAGATCCACTTTGTATTGTTCGTGGTTATGTCTTGTCATCTCATAGATCCACTATGTATTCTTCATGGCTACGATCAGTTCAGGTCATGGGAGTATATATCCACAATGTATTTTCAGTGGCTATACCTTTTTATCAATACAATTATGGATCCGTAGTGTATTTTATGGCGGCCATATCTTGCAAGTCTTTATCACCCAAGCATAGGTATGCTTGCCTTGGGTTTGAAACATGTCATAATATTTGTTGGATGTTTGTGTGCATCTTCTGTCAGGTTCTTTGCATCTATACCCTTTCTTGAAAGTATACAAAGCATTTCAGTCATCAGTTCTCATCTTCTAACTTCATACTTTGGGGCGCAATCTATTACACATCGAAATTACTCACTTCATTAGTGTCACAAGTGTCATCATTACAAGTGTCGCAAGTGTCGCATAATGCTCACAAGTGTCACAAGTGTCAAGGAAAGCATACTGCCATAATTCCTATGTCCTACCTATAATCACATCAAAAATACACTTGAAACACCTCAAACATTTCATTTGGAAGAAGAGAAATGGGCCAACAGAGTTATGTACCTCTTTCCATCTGAAAGAACCACAAAAACTGAGATTTTGGAGGAGAGCGCTCCCCTATACCTCTCTTAGGAGTGCTGGCGCCCCCCCTTACACTATCTAGGAGCGTTATAACGCTCTGATATCCCTTTTTGGGGAGCGCTGATGGGTTTAGGGAGTGTTGGCGCCCCCTTAAAGCCTACTAGGGAGCGCTATAATGCTCTGATGGCCCTTTTGAGGGAGCGCTGCCTATTCTGGGCAGCAGTTGGTTTGTTGAGATGAATGAGGGGAGGATCCCTTCAATCCCTAAAGGCAGTTGGATTTGAATCCCTATTCAAGCCATGATCTTAGGGAAGATCCCTAACTGAAGGAAGAAAATCCTCAACTCAACCCAATGATATCTCAAGTGGTTGAGCCTCTCCAACGCTATATAAGAAGGCTTTCTCATGGTGAAAAGGGGAAGGATTAGAAGCATGAAACCTATGATTTCATAGGAAACACACAGTGAAGTGGAGGAGAATAATCAATGAAGTTGTTGTCATCCTAATCGTGGGTCTTTTGAGAAAGGGTTAGACAAAGAGGATTCGTTGACGCTACTAAATTCACATCTGCGGTTGTAAGTTTCTTTCATTATTGTTCTCATCAATATAATATGCTTGGCCTGTTTCTTTCTAGTTTGTGCTTAATCTCACATGAACTTGTCTCTAATAGATAGGTCTATTTCAAGCTAATATTAGTAGAGTAGGAAGTGGCTGTATTTTTGTTTGTCTATAGGGCTTATCGAGGAGTGAAAGATTGGAGCTCAACTCGGACCATGCAGGGACAAACACTGGTAAAAGTTACTTCTTTTCTCCTTCCTCCTCATACATTAGCTTATATGGACCTAAAAGGAAGTCAATTTCTATGATAAGCGTCTTTTGTCTTAAGATTTAAGAGTCTAGCTCTCAAGAGGAAATCTACCTGTCTGTAGGGAGATTTTCCTTCAACACCTATACCCTAGAAAAGAATGGAAAAACACATATGTTGTTACCCATATAAGACAAAGAGAAAAATAAAGAAGCTACTTCAAGCATACTTCTCATGAGTGGGAAGGAGCTCTTAAAAGAAGTCAAGAAGGAGAAAGAAATGAAGTTTGTTGTAGTGAGGTAGCCTAGAGTTATCCTTACAAATACTTCTGTAGAATACTTGCCTATAGAAATCCAAGAACTATTAGAAAACTTTGTTGATATAGTCATGGATGAGTTACCACACTCATTGCCACCCATCAGGAGTATAAGCCATCATATTCACCTTATTCCAAGAGATAGTTTACCAAACAAAGCAACTTATAGGTTGACACCTAGAGAGAATGAGGAGGTCAAGAATCAAGTCTAGGAGTTGTTGGATAAAGGGTTAGTCAGGGAAAACCTAAGCCCATGTGCAGTACCCACTGTGTTAAGTCTAAAGAAATATGGAGGATGGAGGATGTGTATGGATTCACAATCCATCAACAAGATAACCATTAGATATAGATTTCCTTTACCAAGGATGGATGATTTGATGGACTGTTTGAGTGGAGCATGCTATTTTTCCAAGATAGACTTGAAGAGTGGATATCATCAAATAAGGAAGAGAGGGAGATGAATGGAAAAAAACATTCAAGACAAATGAAGGATTGTTTGAATGGTTGGTCATGTCATTTGGGTTGACAAATGCACCAAGCAAATTTATGAAATTGATGAATGAAGTGTTGAAAGACTTCCTAGGAAAATTTTTGATAGTATATCTGGATGACATACTAATATTCAACAAGACAAAGGAAGAACACTTGAGACATTTGACATCAGTGATGGAAAGGTTGCAGAAAGAGAAATTGTTGATAAATCTGAAGAAGAGTTCTTTTATGAAGAAGGATCTCATATATTTGGGTTTCGTAATCTCTTTAAATGAATTGAAGATGGACCCAGAAAAAGTCAGAGCAATCAGAGAATGGTCGTCGTTGAGCAGTATATTTGAGGTAAGAAGTTTTCATGGGTTAGTGAGTTTTTATAGAAAATTCATAATAAATTTCAGTGGCATATGTGCACCAATGCTGGACACTGTGAAGAAGAAACACAAGTCCTTTAGTTGGACATAGGAAGCTGAAAAAAGTTTCAAAGTGTTAAAGAATAAAATCATAGAGCAGCCAATTATGGTCTTACCATATTTTGGAAAAACATTTCAGGTGAGATGTGACGCAAGTGGATTAGCTATTGGAGCAGTCTTGAGTCAGGAAAATAGCCCAGTTCCTTATTTCAGTGAGAAACTAAATGACGCCAAGCAAAATTATTCCATGTATGACAAGGAATTTTATGCGGTGATTCAAGATTTGAAAAAATGGAGACTATCTAATTCCTAAAGAGTTTTTCTTGTACAGTGATAATCAAGCTTTGCAGTTTATTACTAGGCAAGAAAGGTTGAATAAAAAACATGCAAAATGGGTAGAATTTATGCAAAATTTTACTTTTGTTATTAAACACATTGTTGGAACTGCTAACAAAGTCGCAGATGATTTGATCAGAAGGAGTTTGATTGTACATGAATTCTAAGTGGAGACTTTGGGGTTCGAACAACTGAAGGAGATGTATAAAGAAGACGCAAATTTGAAAGAAGCTTGTGAGGCATGAAAGAATCCTTTGTTGGGAGACAAAATCCCATGGACTAAATATTTGATCCAAGATGGATTACTGTTCAATGGAATCCAATTATTCATTCTGAAGTGCTCAATGAGAGATAACCTGCTGAAATAAAATCATAGTGGAGGTTTAGCTGGACACTTTAGTCATGATAAGACATTTTCAAAACTGAGAAATTCACATTATTGGCCGAGAATGAGAGAAGAAGTGAAATTTTTTGTGAACAAATGAAGAATTTGTCAGTATACAAAAGGAAGACAACAAAAAACTGGTTTGTATCATCCATTACCAATTCCAGAGAGGTCGTGGGATGCAATCAATATGGATTTTGTTTTGGGATTTCCTAGAACTCAAAAAGGAAGTGATTCCATATTTTTTGTGGTAGAAAGATTCTCAAAAATGGCACATTTCATACCATGCTAGAAGACAAGAGATGCCACACACATCGCCAATTTTTTCTTCCGAGAAGTAGTGAAACTAAATGGATTGTCGAGGAGCATAGTTTCAGACAGGGACACTGAATTTGTAGGACACTTTTGGAGGACTCTATGGAAGAGGTTGGGGACGAACTTATTTTTTATTTTAGCATATCACCCTCGGACAGATGGACAAACTGAAGTAGTAAACAAAAGTCTTGAAAAATTATTGAGAATTTTAGTCACTGAGCAAGGTTGACACTGGGATAAGATTTTGGCACAAGAAGAAATTGCATTCAACAATTCAGTGAACAGGAGCACAGGAAAAAGTCCCTTTGAAATTGTGTATGGTATACAGCCAAGAGGGATTACAGATTTGAGAGATTTGAATCAAGATGAGTTTAGAAGTGTTGGAGACGAGGATTTTGCAACAGAAGTACAGAAACTCCATGACAGAGTCAGAGAGAATCTACAGGACAACAACAAAAAATACAAGAGCAGAGTTGATCAAAAGAGGAGAGAATTTCAATTCGATGTTGGATATGAAGTTTTATCTCATTTGAGAAAAAAGAGGTTTCCAAGGGGAACATACAATAAGTTAAAGATGAAAAATATAGGACCATGTAGGATTCTTAGAAAATTTGCAACCAATGCTTATGAGATTGAGTTTCCAGACAATGTTGGGATATCATTGATATTCAATGTTGCAGACCTGTATCCTTACAGGAGATAGGAAGCAGGAGAATCAGATGATCAGAAAGAAATTCAGTGGGAAGAGAAATTGCACAGAGCAGAAAAACCTCAGATGGAGACAATTAATGAATAGAGGGATGGAAAGAAAACCAGGAGGAAGACATATCCTGAGTACTTACTGAAGTGGAAATATCATCCAATGGAAGATGCAAGTTGGGTCACAGAACTTGATATTTTGAAGAATGGAAAGACAACCTAGGATCTTATGGACAAGAGTCCATGAAATGTTTTAACTAGAGGAGTATGATGCAGGAGCATCACCTCCAAATTCAAAAGCTTATGTGTGGAGGCAGATGAATGACATCTCAACAATGTCAAAGTTTCAAATCAAGCATTTAAATCAGAATTTAATCGGTTGTTGAGATATTTTTGTAAACAAAATTTTAAAATGTAACTTGTTTGTAAAGTCTTGAAGGATTCTAATAAATTGCAGATATGGAGTGTCGACTCTATCTGGCAATAACTAGTAGTTATTGTAATAGGAAAGAGTAGGTAATAGCTTTTAATTTGAAATGATGTATTTTAGAACATGACAAGAGAGATCGTGGAGCAGTCCTTAGATAGTTCATTGTTGCATTGTAATAGAAGGAGGATGTATGAGGCAGAATAGAGAGATCAGTAGAGCATACTAGAGTAGCAAAAACACTATGTATTTTGTTTTTCATGAATGAATGGAACAGACAGAAATTGTCCCAAATCCTTTGACTATGTTCCTCTTATGCGTGATTGAATGAATGTTGATTTATGTGTGTATGATTTAGTTAGTTCATTCATGTATGATTGTTCGATATATTAACTGTATGATATCATGATGAAGATGGTTGAGTTTCAATCGTTTCTCTTCTGATACTTGTATGTAAGGTGTGCATAACGAATGCAAGGAGTGTGTTGACTGAGTCTCATATTGACTCTATTGGCACAGGGGTAGACCTAAGGTTTAGCTCCAAGAGTGCACCAACAAGCCCTAGCTACTGGCCCTTTCGGCAACACCTGTGAAGCAGATGCAGTCTCACCCGAAGCAGCTATGAGGGGGTTGTAGGACAAATATGTCTACAAACAAGGGAATATAAAATGGATCTATTACAACATCAATAAATCATGCATCTATCATTCAACAAGCTATATCTATCTTTCATAGCTATAGATTTGATCTAATACAATAAGGAAGGTAACAATATAACAATGACAGAGATCAAGGAATCAATCACACACACAACAATAGATGTATGTGGTTCACCCACTCTCTAGGGATATGTCCATAAAAATGTGCTTATGATTCATTAAGGTAAAGAATACAGTTCTTATATGCGCTCTCAGCTAGTATATCCTCTTTCTTCTCTCTCTTTCTCTCCCCTTCCTGTGCACCTAGCTGTAGGACTTGACCTTCGCACATGGCAGAAGATCTTACAATACCAGAAGGCTTCCTCTCTCTCAATACAATGATCCCTCACACAATACTATAACTAGATCAACAACAATATTGTACTGTAGAATTACCAACAAAACCTAGGCCCTTTAGACCTCTATTTATACATTACAACACCTCACTAATAGATTTTAGGTTGAACCCTATGTGACAAAAACCCTAGATACTAAAACCCTAGGTGTCTAAAACCCTAGGTGTCTAAAACCCTAGGTCAACATGACCCACATTTTCCAGGCTTTGCCAACCTGTCTTTCCTTCCTTCTCATGCAGTGCTCCAAAGCATCCAATGGTGTATTTTTTCGCTTGCTGAGTTGTCCACGATCCATATTCCTTACTGATCTGTCATGCTTGATCTCCTCATCCAACGACTTGTATTTCCTTGCTTCGCTCCATATTTTCTTCTCTTTTTCTCACTTTGACCCAGTGATAGTCACTGTGTCTTCTGCGAAGTTTGCTTTTCACCTTTTCTTCCTTGTTCTTTGCTTCCTTCCATAACCAAGGGCCAATAGGCCCCCAACAATCACCTGTGACTCATCCCAAGGCACATCAGATCTGATCCTTCTCTTTTTTTCTTAGACTTTAGACTGCGCAGTGCAACCCTTGCTTTCTGCTTCTTGCCTCCTCCCCGTCCTTGTGCAAACTGTCCTTTTTGTGGCTGGTACCTAGTTTCAACTGCACCTGGTACCTAGACCCTTTTTCTCATGCTTTTACAGAGAGCTGCGAGGCAACTGGTTGTCATAGTACAACTTCAACCAACTCCCATTCACCAATCCTTCCTTCCACTCTTCGTTCAATGTCTTCAGTTGCGCAGCTCCTCCTTCTATAACATAGGCGATCTCATATGGTCCAATCCAATGTGTTATAAACTTCCATGGGTGTTGTATAAACTTATTGTCATACAAAAGTACTAAATCACCTTGTTTGAATGCCTTCTTCTTGGTTTGCCTATCATGATATGCCTTCTCTCGTTCCTTCTGAACCTGTTGGTGGAATCCTGCAATGAGTCTGTCTTCTTCCAGTTCAGCCAACTGTGCAAGCCTTTCCTGAACAACACCAATGTCATCCATACCTGTAAAAGCAACAATTATTAAGCTTGGTACCAAGTATTCCATCGGGATAAAATCTTCGAGACCATAAACCAACTTGAAAGGGGTCTGCATTTTTAATTTCTTGCAAGTGGGTTGATAGGCCTATAGTACTGCAGGTACTCTTAAGTCCCAGTCATCCCTATTCAAAATGAAAATCTTCGTTAATGTTGTCTCCAAGATCTTGTTGAATGCTTCAACTGTTCCATTTTCATGTGGATGGTAAGGTGTACTCTTCTGATGGTGGACTGCAAATTCTTCAGTCAGGGCTTCAACTATCTTATTGATGAAGTGTGTACCTTGATCACTCATAAGTATCTTGGGGCATCCAAACCTGGTTATTATGTCATCAAATATAAAATATGCAACTATAGTTGCACTACAGTCTTTAACTACTCTGGCTTCGTCCCATCTGGTTAAGTATTATGTCGTAGTAATGATATACCTTACTCCTATGTGCTTTCTTGGTGGGTTTATAGGTCCCACGAAGTCAATGGCCCACTTTTCAAATGCGTGTAGGGTCATTTGTGGTTCTAATGGCACTTCATCTCTTCTAGACGGTTTCCCAACTCTCTGGCATACATTGCAGGCTCTGGCATAATCTTTAGCATCTCTATGTAGGGTGGGCCACCAAAGGCCAGCTCTTAGGACCTTATGCATAGTTTCTCTCCCTATGTAGTGTCCTCCTACAATTCCTTAATGAGATTCTGCAAGGATCAATGGCCACTCTATTTCCATAACACATCTTCTTAGTATTTGATCAGGTCCTAGTTTGTATAGCTGACCAGCTATAAGTGAAAAGTTTGCAGCACGCACCACTAACTATTTATTCTGGGGAATTGTATACTCACTAGGTGCCATTCTTGTTGACAGGAACTAGACTTTATTCGTGAAGTGGTCATCAATATTTCTAATGACGAGTAGCTGTGCATTTGATAGTGTATCCTCCAAACTGGTGGGTTCTTCTCCATGTTCCAGCCTCGACAAGTGGTCAGGACCCTTGTTCATTCTTCCTGGCTTAACTATGATTTCAAAATCATATTCTTGAAACAACAAAAGCCATATGCATATTCTCCCCCCCAACACTGGCTTGTTGACTACATATTTCAACACGAAGTGATCTGTAAACATTTTAAAGTGTCCTCCCAACAAGTAGTGGCAGAATTTTTGCAATGCATACACCATGGCTAATCCTTCTCTCTCGGTAGTGGTGTAATTAATTTCAGCTATAGATAGCTTCCTGCTAGCAAAAGATAACGGGTGGTTGATGTACCATTCTCCCAGTTGTGCCAGTACTGCTCCTAGTGAAATAGAAGACACATCGATGTGGACGTGAAACTCTTTACTCCAATCTAGAAAAACCAGAATGGGTGCAGTGACCATCTTTTGTTTCAGCATGTCGAAGCTCTGCTGGCATTCGGCTGTCCAACCAAACTGACAATCCTTCTTCAATATCTTCTCCATCAGTGTTTTGATTTGGGCATAGACTTTAATGAATTTCCTATAATATCTAGTATTTCCTAGCATAGTGCACAGTTGTTTGACCGAAGCAGGAGGTGGAAAATCAACTATAATTGCAATTTTAGATGGATCAACCAACAATCCCTGCTTGCATACAATATGGCCTAATAACACTCCAAATGGTGAGAAGAAGATGCACTTCTTCAGATTCAAAGAAATTTGACACTGCCTGTATTTATCCAACATTAGCTTAAGACATTCAATATGATTTTTCAACAAGCTAAACATAGTCCAGTCACCAAAATATGCTTCTAAAACTTTATGCAAAAATTCTTTGAATACTTCGAGCACCATCCTGGAAAATATGGTTGGGGAATTCTTCAGTCCAAATGGCATTACTTTATATTGGTAGGATCCCCATTTTGTGGCAAACATGGTCTTGTGGTAGTCCTCCTTAGCAATCCGGATCTGATGGTATCCTAAAAATCCATCTGTAAAAGAATATGCCTCTTGGCCTCCCACGTTGTCTAATACTTCATCAGTGAATGGTGTAGGGAAAGGGTCATGCAGATAGACATCATTCAACTTTATGAGGTCCACACATATCCTAATTTCTCCTATCTTCTTGTCTTGCATGACCATAGGGATAATCCACTCCGACTCTTCGACAAGTTCAATAATCCCTGCTTCCAGCATTCTGTCAAGCTCAATCTTCACTTTTTCCTTATATTTCAGGTTCAATCTTTAGGGTCTTTTCTTTACTGGCTTCGCACCTAGTTTCAAAGGGATCCTCATTTCTCCCATAGGACATTTGATACCCTTCATATAAGTGAAATTGGTTAGAAACAAGTCCTGATACTTGTGCAGTAACTCTGTAATCTTGTCAATGGTAGCAACATCCCAATAATCTCCATCATTGGAAAGATTCAGTGTCTCCTCTGTCCCAATGTCGAATTTTTAATCTTGATTGGATTACCAATAAATGGTAGCTCAACTCATGGTCCTTGCACATATCTTTGGCCTTCTATTTCAGTGATTTTCACCTTCTTGGGATCATCGTCATCATCGACATTGATGTTGTAGCAACTCTGCAATTTCTGGAGAGGCGCAATTCATTCGTCCTCTTCCTGTTCCATAGGGATGCTAGATGCTTCCTTGAATACCTTCTTTCTCACAATCTATAATGCATGGTCTACTGAAGAATATTCACTTTCAAATAAAAAGGTGGTTACAAAGTTCTGAATCATACCTTCCCAATATGTAGTGACGAGGCACAACTCCGCTTGAAGGTACCAATTGATAGGGGTTGTATCCAGTGTGTTAATGAATCTGTGCACCCATTGTTCTCAAGGAATGTCACTCTAGACCTCTTCACATATTTTCACATGGTCCTTTGGGCAACTTCGGTTGGTATATCTTACTTCACAACTTACTGCTTGTGCTAAGAAATATGTTGTCATCAAGGTTTGACATTGGGTCCAGTCTGTGATATTGTTTTTATGTGTCCCCCACCATCTTGTTGGTGTGGCTTTCAGGGCCTCCTCCATTGCCAACAATCTCTATTGTATTGGTACACTTGTTTCAAAATATGATAGGAAGGCTTATAAAGGGTTCATACCATCAAATGTGGGTAAGTTACTCACTGTTGTGTTGATCCAGTGAACTTCTCTAGTTAATCTAGAACATCTTCTAGTAGATACTTCATACATCTGTTTATGCCAATTCTCTAGTGCTTCTTCTGAATCTGATGAGCACGCACTTCGCCAACTTAGATTCCCATCGGCTGTAGGGTTGATGTAATCTTGATATCTAGCTATTATTTTGTAGATGTTTTCCAATTCGTATGCATGATCTTCTTCTCTGATGGGATATGTGTATCATAGACCTTCATATGGATCTAAGGGTGCAATGACCCTAAGGCCATTTCTTTCAAATGTCATATGTCTTTTCTTCATGTCAACAATAGTGGAATTGTTGAAGTCCCAATAAATTCCTAGTAATGAAGGGCAAGGGCAGCTGTCATCAACAATTTCAGTTACCTCAAAATCTGCAAAGGTTCTAACTCCATCGATGTCCACAGGGACATGCTCCAATCATCTAAATGGGCTGACAGCTTTCTGATTATCCATCCTAAGTCTGATAGGGGAATATATCAACCTTGGTTTTCCCATTAGTGCCCAAGTTTGCTTCATCATGACATTGACCTCTGACCCTAAGTCGAGGACCACATAGTCTATATAATACTCTCCTATTTGAGCATTCAAATGTAATTATTTATTTGTCCTTCTCTTCTTACCAATTTGGTGTACTGCCCTATTTAGTAAGGGGTCTATCTTCCCTAGCTCATACTGCCTGATTAAGTTCTATAGTTCTCGCACAATGTTCTCATCCTAAATTAACTTAATACAAGTGTATACAAATTCAATGAGCTTAGTAACCTCTTTTCCTCCTTTTGGAAAAGTTGATTGATCAAATCCCTGAGGCATCCCATATTCTCTAATTTCTTGTCATGTTTTGGAGGAAGAACCTTGATCTAATTTGAACTCTTACCTTGCTTCCTCAAAGATTTGTCTTTCATTCTTCACATCAAAATTTTGGGTCTTCTCTGCAACTTTTCTGATGCTTGAGTCTTCTGTGATATTTCCTTGGGTCATTCTATCCACTCCTGTGGTAGCACCTCCTCGAGTAATAACAATGACTCTAGGTCTACTCCACGAGTTTCATCATAGATCAATTGCACTTGTGGGTTCTGTTGGGTTCCTCATCTTTCCTAAAGCTTGGATAGTAGCATAGGGCAGTCTTCAATGACATGCTCGAAGGAGTGGAAATAACTGAAGTGGTACAAGGGTTATGACAGTCCCTTGATAGATGTCCTGGTTGGGAACAGTTATAACAGATTATTTTTCCATGGCCTCGACCCATTCCTCCTCCTCGTCCTCGTCCTTTGTATCCACCATGAGGATTGAATTTTCCTCTTCCTACGCAGTTATACTACGCATTGTTTACTTCTTGATGTACTTCACCTTGGATATTGTATATGTCTCTTGATCTTTCATGCATGAGATCAGAAGCTATGCAATATCTATCGTCATGCCCTATTGATTTACAAAATGTGCAATACAATTTTGTGGGTGTCTGAACGTATTTCTGCATGTAATAGCACTCACCAGGGCAATGTCGATTTTTGCATACTTCGCACCAAGGTAAGGTGACTTTATTCAAGGGGACCAGAGCTCCAGAAGCCAAGTATTCATTGAATAGAGGGAAATGTTGCTTGTCATGACCTTTTGATCTGCATCTGACACACCAAATGTCTTCTCTTTTGTCTTTTCCCTTGTCTTTCTTCATGTCTTCGAATTGTAGAGACAAACTAGTTAGTTGACTCAAGATATGACTCATACCTGAGCTGGATTCTCCCATAGGGGTTGATTCAAGCTTCATGGCAATCTCCAATTATTTTTCCTGCGAAGAAATCTTTTGTTGCATCAGGGGGAATTTGATATGTGGTAAGAGAGAAATGTTGAATCATACTTTGTTTTTCTCGTCTGGGATATTAAAGGTCAATCTTCCTGTAAGAGTCTTGAATCTCTAATCGAACTCCCAAATAGGTTCGACTACCTTTTTCTTGATCTATTTCAGCTCTGTAATACATTGGGACTCTGACTTAGGTTTCTTAAAATCTGCAATCAGTGCGTTCTTGATCTCATTCAATGACTTAGGCTGTGCAAGTCCTTGGAAAAGCTTCATGTACCAACTCAATGCGCAGTCTCTCAGTGTAGTGCTAAACTGGTTTCTTTTAACATCTTTGTAGGTAATATTTTTAATGTTCCATATAGCCTCACATAGGAACCGGTGTTGATAAGGATCTTCAGATCCATCTCCTCTAAATATAGGGAGCCGCATCTCATCTACCATGGAGTTGCCTAGGTTTTCTGTCTAAGTGGATGTTGAGCTGCTAGTAATAGTTCTCTGTGGACTCTGGTGATTTGAAATGTTTTGATTACTTAGTGTTTCTGAAACAACATGAGGATTGATATTACTTACTTCAGTAGCCTGCGTAGTTCCTGAGGTTTTTGTCTTGTTTTGGCGAAGTTCTTCAGCTTAATATTCCTCTGGCCCCACAGGTTCTGAATGTTATTCATCTGTCAAATCTACCTCTTCTTCATTGTAGAAACCCTCTTTCTTGTATTTTCTCTTAAAGAGGTTCTCAAGGTGAACCCCTCGAAATACTTCCACTGCGCATATGTCCCACTTATGTGTTTCTTTCACTGTCCAAATTTCTGAACATTAGCCTTTTCAAATATTCTCAATCTATAGTATCTTCAAGATGTTCTTCTCATGCAACAACATCTTGAGTCTCAAATTCAGGACTTGTAAAAATTTTCCTTTGGGTCCTTTAAAGAAATATCTTTCAGCTTGGTTGTATGAATCTACTTTGTCAACAACAAACTCAGTGATATACCCTCCAATTGTACTATCAAACTAGTGATCTACTGCCCTGGATACAATGTTATCAACCCTTTTAACCTTCTGGATCAACGCTAATTTCCAAACTACAGGAGATCTAGGTATTATCTCGAACTGGGTATCTTCTAACCTAGCTAACAACTCATGTAGCTCTTGATGGATCCCTCCAAAGAATATCTCATGAATTTCAGTAAAGATATATTTTTCCAACCAATCTTCTGTACTAAGATTAGGTTTCTTGTTCTGGGATTCAATGAAGTCCTTCTCTTGATATTCTATCCACTTTTGACTCTCTGTCTTCGATGGGAACCACCTTGACATTCCCTCATGAAGATTCCTATCCTAGCAACAAAACCATTTGTTGGCACAGGGATAGACCCAGGGTTCAGCTCCAAGAGCACACCAACAAGCCCTAGCTACTAGACCTTTTGAAAACACCTGCAAAGCAGATGCAGTCTCACCCGAATCAACTATGAGGGGGTTACATGACAGATATGTCTACAACTAGGGGAATATCAAGTGGATCTATTACAACAACAATGCCTCATGCATCTATCATTCAAGAAGCTAGATCTATCCTTCACAGCTATAGATTTGATCTAATACAATAAGGCAAGTAATAATATAACAACGATAGAGATCAAAGCATCAATCACACACACAACAAAAGATGTACGTGGTTCACCCTCCTTCTAGGGCTACGTACATAGAACTGTGCTTATGATTCATTAAGGTAAAGCATACATTTCTTATTTGTGCTCTCAGCTAACAGATCCTCTTTATTCTCTCTCTTTCTCTCCCCTTCTTGTGCACCCAGCTACAAGACTTGACCTTCACACATAGCAGAAGATCTTACAATACCAGAAGGCTTCCTCTCTCTCAGCACTTCTCTCTCTCAATACAATGATCCCTCACAAAATACTATAGCTAGATCAACAACAATATTGTACTGTAGAATTACCAACAAAAACTAGGCCCTTTAGACCTCTATTTATACATTACAACACTGCACCAACAAATTTTAGGCCAAACCCTAGGTGCCAAAACCCCTAGATACTAAAACCCTAGGTCAACATGAATCGCTTTTTTCAGGCTTCGCCAGCCTGTCTTTTGTTCCTTCTCACGCGGTTCTCCAAAGCATACAATGGTAGATTTTTCCTCTTACTGAGTTGTCCACGATCCATATTCCTTGTTGATCTGTCATCCTTGATCTCCTCATCCACCGACCTGTATTTCCTCACTTCGCTCCATCTTTTCTTCTCTTTTGCTCACTTCGGCCCAGTGACAGTCACTGTGTCTCCCATGAAGTTCACTTTTCAAGGTTTCTTCCTTGTTCTCCACTTCCTTCCATAACCAAGGGCCAACAGACTCAGAGAAGTTCAAGGACAGAACCAGATAAAATCATACCAGGTGCAAGGTGTGCACAACATCAAGAAGCCAACAATATTTGAAGGACCAACACAAAAGAATGTCAGGTGGGCGAGAAGCATTTTATTTTCAAGAAAATCCTTCGAACTGAGTTATTCAAAATCTGGAGGACGCAAGGTGTGTGTGGGAGATCGAAATCCTTTTAAGGATAGAATCTCAGAAGAAATAACACTTTTCACAAGTGTTGACTAAATCCCAGAGGTGGATTCGTCGAGAGAACAAAGGTTGGGAACCTTTGAAAATGGATAAATCTTCCAGGCAGAGAGATATCGGAAGCTCAAGAGGAGGAGCGACAAAAATCGGCTGATTGGTTTTGGAGAAGAACCTGGACCATTAGATCTATGTATAGGAAAAGGAGAAATGAGCATAGGGGAGTCAAATCTCAGCCATCAAATCTGAGCACATGGAATGACAACCATCAGCTGAAAAGGAACATGCATAAGTTTTACTCTTTGGAGTTGCACAGGAGAGAGGGTTTTGCTAAGTGACGAAATCTCAACATCATCAAAACCGTCCATCGAAAGGGATGCGTGGAGAGCGATCATAATTTCGAGGACTCATGACTCAAAGAAGTCAAAGGGAAAATTTGTGAAACTCGTGAAATGCAAAATCATGAAAAGATCCCAGCCGCCGATTGAGGAGAGATCCAGACCGTTGATTGCCTACAGATAATTTTATTATTTCAGGGATCAAGAGAATAGAGGTGAAGATTATTTTGACTTCACAATCTGCAAAATCCCAATATGTGAAATCCTGACAAGATCTGGACCGTTAGATCCAGAGGAGCATGAGCCGTCAGATTAGGAGCATCCCAAAATATCATAATCTCGAAAGTCGGGGGTGTGAAGGAAATTGTGACTTGGAAGTCACAAGTCATGAAATAATGATTCGCGAAAGGAGATTTTGGACCGTCAGATCCAGAAGGGACACGTGGCGAAGACCAGAGAATTTCGGGTAAAGACCCAAAGAAATCATAGGTCATCCGATATAAGAGGATGCGTGGCAAGATTCTGCGTATTTGAGGAGAAAGAAAAGGGTTCGATATTTGATATCTCAGAAGTCTGGAGCCCAGAGGAAATCTTGACCATCGATCGAGAAGGGTTCGTTGGACCATTGAACTAGTTTGAAAGGTCAAACACCCAGGTGAAGGTGGGACCATTGATTACGGGACAGGTGTCCGTAGATCTCCAGTTCTGGAAGGTTGGAGCATAGAAGGAAGTTGAGTTTGAGATTTCAGACTCCTGGAGTCTGTAATTGTGAAGAGAACCTTGGTTTTTGGTTTAGGGAGAGTTGATCTGGAACATAGGTAAGGAGGTACTGATCTGAACGTCAATTTGGATGTTATTTTTAGGATCATGAGATCAACAATCCTATGTCATTACAGAGACAAAAGTTGCAAGGAGGTTAAAGAATTGAAGGCGGGCCACAATTTGAATCGTGGTTTCTTCTGGAGGACACATGTAGGTTGGAGAAGCATTGCAGGCACAAAAGTGGTTTAATTCCATACCTCTTGTGACCGCACCTGCAATCATGTGGTCCTTGCCTCGGGTCACATCAAGTGAGGCCTTATCCAAAAGGGAGATAAAGCTGACAGTCTGATTTTTTCCACAAAGCAGAAGGGAGAAGGTCGCAGGTTGCTGTCAGAACTGCACCAAGAAAATAAGGGGGCCTGTGTTTAGATATAGAAGGGAACCTTTAAGGTTCCAAAGAGTCTTTCAACTCGAGAATCAGAGGATCCAATACTGGGAGGTCGCACAACCCTATGGGGAATTAGGGGGGCTGCATCATTAGGTTTCCATATTGAATCTTGATGCGTATGTACGGTTGAGTCGATGTATTANGTGAGTGATGTTTGTCTCTATTTGGAGAATGGTTCAATTGTAATTATTTGTAGGTGGGTGTAGTTCTAGGGAAGATTGTGCTTGGATTTATGGTTCTCTATAGATGGGTGAAAATGAATTTAATTTGTTGTGTAATGAAAATGTGGTTGAATTACTATAGAATATTGTTGTTGAGATCTCATTGAAATATTCGAGTGAGGATAAGTGCTTGTGTTCTATGAGCATAGATATTCTTGGGTAGAATTGTGTATGCATCCCATAGTTGTGAGAGCTCTTCATGTGAGGGAGGATTCCTTGGTTGGTAAAAAATTCCCCGATCACAGTATTGAAAGGTAGAACTTGTAGGGTGATGTTGTGGATCATAAATATGTTGTAGCAGAGTCATGCATATTTGAAATGTTGTGTGTATGTTTTGTAGCTACATTGTTGTTGAGGTACAATGTATGATTCTCCATGAGCATGGGAGGTGTTATTGAGTATAATATGAGAGAAGATATTTCCTAGAGTACGGAAGTGTGTCTACATCATACAAAAGTATGAGAAGTCTCCATATGAGGAGGAGGATTCATAGGGTTTGTGAACTAACCATTTATTGTAGGTTGAGTGGAATAACTTGTAGGGAGATGCAATCAAGAATAATGTGTGGAGATGTTGGAAACTATTTGGAAAGCATTGTAACGGTTGCAAACCACATGTCATGGATTGGAACAAATGTTGTGGCAGGTGGTCATTGTAGACTTAAGTTATGTTAGTGAAAACGAAACATAGACAATGCCTAATTTCCAACCCTGGTGATTGTAGCATGGCTTGATGTGGAGAAATATCTATGTTTATGTTATGAAGAAGGTGTTTTGGAGTAGTTTCATTCTCAATATCGGGTAAGATAACCTATTTTTTGTTGTGTATGTACTATGATGGGAAGGGGTTGGATTCTCTCTATAATGAATGGAGACTTGAAACCCCTATCTCATAGAGTGTTGTTTCTAGATAAAGACCGAGCATCACCAAAGAAGCATAAGTGGGTCACCAATATGTTAGGGTATGATTATGAGATTATCTATAAGAAAGGTAGATAATATGTGATGGTTGATTATTTATCTAGGAAATTTGAGGAGGATGGATCCTTCTTTTCATTATGTTTACTCATTACAGTTTGTCTTAAGGAATCCCATTGAGAATGGTTGGGAAATGACATTATAATTCAACTCATCCAATGACTTCATGAAGATCCCAACCTTCCTAAAGGGAATACATGGTATAAATATACATTGAGGTATAAATGGCACATTGTTATGGTAAATAATTCTACTTTAAAACAAGGGTTCTTAGAGGAATTGCATACATCTCCTATAGTGGGTCACTCTGGGGATTTCATAAAACCAATGAAAAATCTAAGCACTCATTATTTTGGGAAGGCGTGAAAATATACATCCAGGATTTCCTAGAAAATTGTGACACTTGCCAATGAAATAAGGGTGATATAGTGAATATTCCAGGGGAATTGCACCTACTACTGATCCCAACAAATATATAGACTAACATCTTTATGGATCTTATAGTGGGACTCCTAAGAGTGGGTAAAAAATAAATAATCATGGTGGTAGTCAATCATCTTTCAAAATATGTTCATTTGTGTAGTTTATCACACCCATTTACACCCCCCCAATCGATATCCCAAGTCTTCATGGATTAAATTTTTAAGTTGCATGTCATGCCCACTTCCATTGTCTCAGGTCAAGGCCCTACCTTCATCAACAAATTTTGGCAAGAGTTGTTTAAAATTTAGAGTACCCAATTGAACATGATAATTGTGTATCGTGTACAATACCACTTATAATGGAGCTACCAAAATGACACCATATAAATTTTTCTATGGACAAAAACCCTTGTCAATAAATTTCTATTTACCAGGCATCTCCAAGGCTCCAATAGTGGATAAAACACTTCACACAAAAGTATCCATTATCTACACACTCAAGGAAAATTTGGTTATAGATCAAAATAGAATTAAAGAACAAGTACCGGTATTTCTCCAAACATTATTTTGTTATATGGGATTAGGTGTTTCTTCACCTTCAACCCTATAAATAAACATCACTCAAAGACAAAATACACTAGAAATTAGCACTAAATTATATGAACCCTATAACACCATCTAGTTCACTGGACAAGTGGCCTACAAGTTGGCTCTTCCAACCCACTCCAATATTCATCTAATATTTCATGTGTCTTGTCTTAACAAGGTCATGGAATCAAAGTGCAAGGTGAAAACTAGCTTAATAGGGCTTGATGAATAAGGTTGAATTTGACTCTAGTTGGAAGCAGTGTTAGATACGAGAGAGCGTTAATTATGCTAGTGCACAATTAGAGAAGTATTTATCCAATGGAAATATATGCATCCCAAGGATGCCACATGGGAGACAACAACAATTCTATAGAAATTTCATCATTCTCCAACCTTGAGGATTGTTATCATATAATATTTCACCTTAGTGAAAATCCTTCATATGGTATAAACACTAGTGGAGCATGGAAGTGTTGTCGTTGTCACATAGAAAACTACTTTCCTCATTTTAATGAAGGATAAATCCAACACAATGGAGGATTCCCTAGTAGCACCTAGGGTTCCTAAGGAAATGCAAAGTCAAGTCTAATTTCACCTATGTTACTACCTAAAATAGCTATTGGAATACTAAGAGGGGGGTGAATCAATATTACATCATAATATTTAGCATAACTTTCCTTTTCTAGAATTTTTTATTTACTAGTAGTTAATTATGAACAATCAGATCATACAATACACAATACATAGAGATTTACCATGGAAACCCTAATGGGAGAAAACCACAAAACTTTATTTATAAAAAATTGTAACCACCAACTTACAAAGACACCAATCTGGAATAATATTTGTAGGCACCATCCTATAGGGGAGACCAATCCCCTTGTTGAGTACCAAATTATCCAATGGACACCAACCCACAAGATTATTGTTCACATCAACCAACCTGTAGACACCAATATCCTTCCTTGCTTCACCCTACCACCTTGAACATATTTGTTTGCTTCAAAAGAAACCTCCAACATGCTTCATCATTTGTGTCATAAAACCTCATATCATCTTCGTTGCTTCCATGATTTCGTATGGGCCTCAGAGCCTCTGTTCTCCTCATGCTTATTACCTTTCAGTCTTCCACACTACCAAAATAGATTCAGACACTTTATTTATACAACTCATGTCCTTATGGAGTGGTCCAAAAAAATAAATCCATGGAGGTTAGCTCCAACTTCCTCAAAATCAAGCTCCAAAGATTCTTCAAATTGGGATACAAGATCCTCCATGAAATCTGGTCTCTATTCCTTATGTTGCATGTGATCCAGTTCACTGGTCCTCGACACTCATTCATCGTCCAATCTATATATCGATTCATTATCCTCTATTGATTTACAATTATATCCAATTGCACCATTGAAGTACCAAGGAATTCAATACTCAAAAACCATATGATAATTTGTTTTTGAAAATAAAAGTAGATTCTTGTATTAATGACAACTGCAAGTGGTCCATGATGGCCTGCAGCCAACGACTGAGATATTATTCATGACGTCACGCTTCATGTTGTCAGAATATAATCTTTCTCTATGTTTCCAAAATCCAAACCCTCGAACTTGCATCAGATCAACGGTCCATGACTTTCCTTGATCCGACAGCTATGGTCAAATCACAGGTACACATTTTGTGACTCTTTTCTTCTCCCAATTTCAAGACTTCACATTTCAGGATAATGAAGGAATGAATTTTACTCATCTTTAGATACCCAAAATTGCGAGTCCTTCGAGACCTGATCGATGGTTCAGGTCTCTTTGTGCTTCAACGGTCTAGATCCTTTCTTGCATTTCACAATTTATTGTTTCGCGACTTCATGAATTTGGAAAGTAGCTACCTCCATGCTTCAGACTCCTGATTGCCAAGTTCCCAAAATATTCTCACGTCAGATCAATGGGACCAGATCGATGGTCCATATATTCTCGCGCTTCAATCGTCCACATCATCTCTCACGTTTTGCGACTTCACAAATTTTGGGAACAACTTCCTCCATGCTCCGGACTCCCGATAACTGAGTTCCTGAAATAATATGTCGGCTAATGATATTTTGTGATACCTCTTGTAATCACCCTCTCTCCTGAGCTTTTGATCATTTATGACTTGGAATAATTTCTAAGTAATTAAAGGTGACACCCCGTTCGGGTTAGGGTCATCCTGCTGGGCAATATCCTTGCATTAGAGCGAGAGGGGTGAGCTTTGGGGCTGCCTGGAGTCATGGAGAATGATCTGCTTCATGGATTCAATCCATGAATTGGCCAATCTGTCCGCAAATTTCTTTTCACTTCGTTGGATCTATGAGGGGGTTAGAGTTAGAGAGGGTATGAGAAGTTCCTGGAAGCTTTAAAGAGGGCCAAGGAGGTGCCAATTGGGAATGATTTTCCCTGGATCTCTTCCATTCAATATTTTTGTTTCCAAGTCTATTATGATTTTGGAGTCTCTTTCAATGATTAGACAGGTTAGGTTTTGATCTAGATCCATTTTCACTCCTTTGATAAGACCCCAAATTTCTGCTGAATTGTTGGTGTCGCATTCACGATTTTCTTCAATGAGGCTTTGAATTTGGCCCAGTTTGTTTCTTATGACCGCTCCATATCCTGAGTGTCCTAAATTTCCTTTTGATGCGCCATCGAAGTTGACTTTATGGAAGCCAAGTGGGGGGGGGGGCACTTAGAGGAACTGGGGAATTTTGAATTTAGGTGGGGCTGCTGAGGAGGGGTGGAGTGTGCAAGAGAGAATCCCCAAGAGTCGAGGAATGAGATCTCACCTAGGTTAGTGGGGTATTCTTCCTTGGCCCACAGATGTAGCTGAAGAGTTTCCTGGAGATTTAAGAGGATTGCATTCCAGAGTTGGGTGGGAGGAGACGGCTGGGAATGAAAGATTCTTCAATTCCTCTCTTTGCATAGTTCCAAAAATATGAATCCTGGTAGGAGTTTCTAGGTTATATTCAGGATACGAATTTTGAAGGAACCGGAACCCCAAGCCATAATGGTGCTTATGATGTTGTTTTTAACTCGTTTGGTTCTTCTCATGAGTTGGGTGGTCTGGTTCCAGATGTTCTCACTGAGTGGACAGTTTTTTAGGAGGTTCTCCATGGTTTCTTCTTGG
This sequence comes from Picea sitchensis, assembly GCA_010110895.2. NCBI lineage: Eukaryota > Viridiplantae > Streptophyta > Pinopsida > Pinales > Pinaceae > Picea > Picea sitchensis. Next base: position 302,064 of record SNQJ01S0008644.1, on the reverse strand, counting down.
TGATGGAAGAGATGGAAAATCGAGGGGCCAATGAAACATCGTCTTTGAATATTTTCCTAGGTTAAGATCTTGTTCTAAAGTAGAAGCCAGAGGAATGTAGAGATTTTGGGTGAGAGTTTTTATTTCCATATTGTTGTCTAGATGCTATCTTTTTGAAGATTATGGAATTTTTCCTGAAGAGTGTATCCCTCCTTGAAAGTGAAGCTTCCATGAGGTGTGTATCCCCATCTGAGAATGTCTTGGTCTGTGCTTTTCCAGATTCTCCTTTGGGATGTTGCTTGTGTCCAGTGCTGCAGATCACAATCCATTGCCACTTGGAGTTCATAATGGGTATATTTCCAGTTTCGCTAGGAAGAGCTGCTGGGGATATCTATACACAAATATGCCACTTTGAGAGTGGCAAGATCTTGAATGTTATTTTCTTAGGATAGTATATTTTCTTCTAGTTGTAGGGGTGGCATTTGCTTCTAGGAATCCATCCAGAATAGGGCATTCTGTCCATTGTGAACTTCCTAGAAAGCATGTTCCTATATGAGTGGACGATTTTTCTAGGCCACATTCCAGATGTTGGAGCCTTGAATTTGATCCTACATTCTTATAAGATGGCTTTGAAGCATATTTGGGGCATATTTACATTTCCATAGTTTTTCCCAGATCTCAGCTGCGGTTTTGAGCCATCTCCACCAAATTCTTTCTCCCGTCATGTTATTTAATTTTCCAGGGTCTCAGATGCCCAGTCCACCTAAATATTTGGGCTTGAAAACTTTGTCCCAACTGACTAGGGCTCATTTTTTGTCCGAGTTATATCCATGCCATAGAAATTTTCTTTGCAGATTCATTATTTTATTTATGACTGATTAGGGGGTAGCTAGGGCTGAGAAGAGGTAAGAAGGGATGGCTTGAAGGACTGCATTTAAGAGGACAATTTTGGCTGGAAGGTTGAGGGAATGAAAGATCCAATTCCTGAGATGGTTGGAAATGGAGAGTAGGAGAGATTCCCAGGAGATGCTTCTGGCTGTTGAGTTAGAGAGAGGGAGTCCCAGGTAACGAGAAGGCAGAGTGTAGAAAGGGGTATTCATAAGTTGAGAAATTTGTTGTTGGATTTCTTTGGGAGTATTAAAAAAGAAAAGCTATGACTTGGCCAGGTTAAAGGTAGTGTCAGAGGCTTTGCACAGTGGGGTTGTTCATTAGCAGTGTCTCATTGAAAAATTGGTTGTGGGAGGATTTCAATTGTAACCCATGAAGAGGGAGGCCTTGGAGGGAACCATTTCAATCTGAAGCCTTGATATACCATCCTAGGCCCTCAACCATTATGACAAATAGGAAAGGGCAGAGAGGGCCACCTTGCCTTATTCCTCTTGTGGGAGAGAAGGGTTGAGAGGGGACTCCATTGAAGAGGATTGAGAAAAAGTTTGAGTAAATGAGGTTCATTATCCAAGAGATCCAATCCTTATTGAAATCAAAAGTCGATAGAAGAGATTTCATGTACTTCCATCTTAGTTTATCAAAATCTTTTGAAAGGTCAATTTTTAGAAGCATACCTGGAGTGCGGGTGCTTTTAAGAGAATGAATGATTTCATGGACAAGTATGATGCTATCCATGATTTGCCTTCCTTCGACATATCCTGATTTCTCCTTGGAAATGATGAAGGGGAGTATTGGATTGAGTCTTAGAGATATGACCTTGGAGATGATTTTGTAGATCACATTGCAGAGTGCTATGGGTCTGAAATTTTTTGGGTTTGTTACTCTTTCTTCTTTGGGTATTAGGGTGAGGAAATTGGCATTTAGTGCTGGAAGAAATTTTCCTGATCTATGTGATTCCTCCACCAGTTGCCACACTTCTTCCCTTAGAATTTTCCAATAGGAGTGGAAGAAGTCTTCGGTGAAGCCATCTGGGTCTGGAGCCTTACCTAAGGGTAAATCCTAAATATCTTCATCCACTTCTCCTTGCATTATTGATGTCATGAGAGCCTCATTCTATTCCTGGGTGATAATAGTTGGGATATTTTGGGTTACCCACTCTATTACTAAGGTGCGGTCCACCTTTGGTTCTGTGAGGAGATCCTTGTAGAAGTCTAACAACTTGTGTGATATTTCTTGGTGAGTGAGAAAGGTGATTCATTTAGGGTCTTCTAGCTTTGTAATGCGATTGATGTGGCATCTGTGGATCATGGATTGGTGGAATAATTTGGTGTTTTTCTCTCCCTCATTGAGCCATTGAAACCAATTTTTTTGTCTCCACGGGATTTCTTCCTTCTTGTATCTTTCCTCTAGTTTCCTTTTGACTTCATTCTCCTTCTGTTGTTGAGTGATAGTGTGACCTGAGTGAATGTTTTTCCTTTGACGGTCCTCTATTTTTTGTTCCAGTAGTTTCCTTTTCTAGAAGATGTTCTTGAGGACTTCTTTGTTCCATTTATGCACCTGTTGTTTAAAGTATTTGATATTTTGCTGAAAGCAATACATTTGTGAGATGTATTTCCACTGTTATCCACTAGGGATGGGATAGCTCCTAGAAATATGGATGGGAGAGAAAAAAAAATTCAAATATGAAGGGTTTTAACTTGGGGGTGGAAATGGTGTCAACACATAGCTGAACCGACCAATGGTCTAACCCTACCTTTGGGAGGATGTTGGAATCTACAAGGGGGCCTTCCAAAAGGAGAGTTTCTTAAATGAGAAAGCGATCTAGCCTACAATCTATTTGTTGGTGACCTAATATTTTGTTGGTCTAGGTGTAGGTACCATTGCAATTCTCTATGTCTACCAGTCGAAGATTCTCTATGAGTTCCTAGAATTTTATTCTCTCCTGCTCTAGGCACTTCCCCCCCCTCTTTTATCCTCAGCGTGAGAATCATGTTGAATTCAACCCCGATGATCCATCGCTTGTTCTCTACTAGAGAGCCTAGGTAATACAGGACTTGGAGAAAGAGGTCTTTGTCTTGGATATTCTATGGGCCATAGGAATTTGTAATCATTCCCTCCTTGTCTGAATTTATGGCTCTGTAGTGCATTGTGATGGTATGTGGAGTGGAGAAGCCTTGATCCAGGATGACTGTAATAGGATTCCAAAGTATTTCCAAGCCTCCTGAAGCCCCTTTTGAGCCCATTTGATAGGATTCACAATTGCGTCAACATATCTTGAAGATGTATTCTACAATTTTCTCTACACATTTTGTCTCTTGTATCAGGAGTATATCAGGGTCTTCCATTTTCATGAAATTTCAGAGAATCCTTTGTTTGGATCTCCATTTAGGCCTCTGATATTCCAGGTGAGGATCTTCATAGTTAACAGTTTGGTGGGTGGGAGAAGGAGATCTATGAGAGCCTCTGAATCTGTCCCGAGTTGATCATATAGTTTCCTGCCTCCTTTATTAGTTGATGAGTCATTTTTCCCCCATCGCATGTTTTCTTTTGGGTGTTTTCTTGGATCTTGGTTTGGGTCTGTATTGATCCCCAACTTGGATGTAGGCCCTGTTGATGAGTCCAAAAATACTTTCTGAAATTTCCTGAGTTGGTCCTTTGGTAAGGTTTGGAGATCCTTCTTGTTGAGTGTTTCTTATAACTTGCGTAGGTCGATTTCTGCTAGGTCCTGCTCATCCATTTCCATGACTTTGTCTTCCTCTCTTTCTGGTTCTTTTCATGAGACTGGGTGAGTCTGTGGATCTTCTTGATTCATTAGGGTTTGATACTCTTGTGACTGTTGATCTTCCTTGTGCTTGTTGGGATCTTTCCCCATAGACTTGTGGGGGGTTTTCCACCTCTTCTACCTCTAGAAGGTGGTTGAGGACTTCAAATGAATTATTATTTGGGTTATTTCTTCTGTTGATGGTTGTGGGCTTCTTCTGTGCTTGTCTCCTTCGATTTTGAACCTAGGTAAATCCTTCCTTTGGTTTCTCTTCAACTATCTTCTTAGGGGGGGCATTGGAAGGGAAATCTCTGAAAAGCTGTCCATGTTCATGGCATTTTTGACATCTGAAAGGGATGTGTTCATAGTCTATGGTTTGGGCCCATTCCTCGTCTTGGTATTCTATGGTAACTGTGCCTAGAAGAGATTTAGATATGTTCATATAGACACATATCCTTGCATAAGAGGTGTATTTTATCTGTTTGGTAGCTTCAGAAGATTTGACATATTTACCCAGGGTGTTGCCTATGCCCAGTAAAATTTCCTCTAACCAGAACTCTTGAGGTAGGGAATAGAGACGAATCCATACTCGTGCATATGATAAGTTTTCCTTTTCTGGCATAAGCGGTCTGTCCAGAAACGTAGGTAAAGGCTAGCCAATTTGTAGAAATATGGTCCCCCTTTAAATATCTTGTCTTTGTCCTCCATATTGTAGAATATTACTGTAAAGAATCCTTTGGAGGTTAGTTGGAGCTCATAGTCTCCCTTGGGGTTCCACCATGCCTTGATCCAATGATCTATGTTCTTTTCTGAGGGATAGAGACCTAGGAATTTTTCTATGAGGGCATGATCTCTCATGAATTGTGTATGCTCCCCTATCCTGGTGGTTTTGATGACATACCTAGGTGCAACTGGGGCTTGGGGGATGCATTTTCTGGGTATCCAGGCCCAAGCTGCTTTTGGATGCGAGGACTCAGCATCCATGTTCGATTCTTTGCTTACATCCATTTCTTCTTGTAGGTATTGGTCTCGTAGGTGCAATGGCGGCTCAAAGGATGGACAACACACTGGTGAGTTCTATGGATCATTTGCAGCAAATTTATGGTAAGAGGGGGATTTCGTGCCCCCTTTTGTTCCCATTATTTTGTGGCAGTCAGTGCCAGGGAGAAGAGGCTATCAACACGTACAAAGGAGGTCAGAAGTGGTCAAGGTGGGAGGGAATATGGAGCATGTAAACCCTCAACCTTGCAGAGCTCTTCCTTATGTTTTCTCATGCTGGCTAGTCAAAACTCCGCTACCAACAACCATCTGATCATTATCGTTCATATTTGATCGCATTTGTTGGGAGCATTAGGCCTATCAGAGTCCCTTCCTCTATTTTATGTCATTTATTTGATTGAAGGCTCCATCTCTACCATTGATTTTCGTCACTTAACATCATCGTCAATGAATTCTCTCTTGGTCCTTACTCTAACAATATATTATCCTTGACAATATTCCTGGATCCCATATGATAGAACTAACAATCAAGTGGACCATGAACTATGACTTGATTCTTATTGTGTCGTCGATGTCATTTTCTTGTAGAAGAAAATAAACAAATTCATTTGTTATGATCTGACGATACTAGACCCCATATTAAACGTCTGCTCCAATAGTGTTCTTCCATGAGTCTTCTCCTAGAACCCTTGATCTAGTATCCATTCATTTAATCTCCACCATGGGTTAAATTACTATAACCACTATTTATTGGGATCACTATCATTGGCACATCGATTGAGACTGTGGTGGAATATTCTTCGATACCCTTTGTATTGGAGTACTAATGTTTCTCTGGGTTGAGTAACTCTATTGGTCATACTTCGAACACTAACCAACCTCTACCGTTGATCATTTACGATCGACGATCACCAATGGATCATCCTCCACCATTGATATATTGTAATAAAGGGTCCAATTCCATGTCATCACTCTAAGTTACCTGGTGGTTAACACTTGTCTCTTCATTTCTATGTTAGTTGATCAAGAGGGACCCACATAAGTTTATGATTTTCATGGCATCTTCCATCTTCTTTCCACATCGACTGGAAATCTATATTTCGCCTCAAATATCCTTTGTCGAAGTGTGTCCTTGTAGTCACCCAATATACTCTAATGAGAGCCTCTTTGATGGAAGGTCCATATCTCCTTGTTCTAGCTCTGATAGATCAATGGTTCTTTTTTTTGGAGTTTATGTGTAGCCTTGCACTCAAAACATATGATAGCTCACACTTCGATACTAATATTGTTAGTGATGTTCTAACTTGTATGCCTAACATAGTAAATGTTGTGGCCTCTTACTTTCTTCTTTCATGGTTATGGCATGGAATTTGACATCATGTTGATGTTATCACAACTTTTGACTCTTCTTTGTACACTTTTTTGACTTGGCACTCTGACACGTGGCCTCGTCCTTTATGATTTTTTGGCTTTGACATGGTAGTTCATGTGGAATATGAGATAAATCACACTCATTCAGAGTCTCTCATCGAAATCCCAATTAATTCTTACATTCAAACACTTCGATGCAAGAGCATCGAGGAATATTCATTTTTGATATTGTCATATCGGAGCACAACTTACTCTGTCAACATTCCTCCACCGATATCTATGACTCTGATAGATCAATGGTTCATATTCATTCTCTATTTCTATGATAGATCAATGGTTCCTATTGATTCATATATTCTTCTATTGGAGTGTCTCAGGATGGACTGAGCTAAATATTATGAAACATGAACTCCGAAAGCCTTTCCCATTGCATCAGATTCTGAATTCAAGACTCTTTCTGGATGTTGATCTGATTAGATGTAGATCAAATATTTACTCTCGGTCACATACACACATAAATTTTGGAACTAAAAGTTATCTCATTTCACACAATTCCATGGCTCTTCCATTTACATTCAAGATAAGCTATTTCACTTGTTCATTATAAACCCATCCAAGTGAATTTCCCTGGTGCATGTGGGATATTGTATTTTCCTTTGCTTAGTTATCTTCACATATCTATTGTTGATCTTGTTGAATGATAAGCGACTAATGTCTATTTCTTTCTTTTCTCACAGAACCTTCACCAGAGCTTTCTTTGATCCTCTGCAACCTGGTCGTTGATCACCCTAGCAGAAATATTGTTACAGGTATGAAATAACTGAGAGGGGGGGGGGGTGAATCAGTTATTGTAAATTATTAACAATTTCTCTCAATTTTATCTTCGAATCATTAA
>SNQJ01S0008644.1:277557-295161 GCA_010110895.2 Picea sitchensis | reverse complement strand
TCTCTGTTGTAGCCATATTTCCAACAAATATTGTCAAAATGTATTCAACAAACAAATATATATGGATGCACAGGGACCTTCTTGACTTGCTCTATATGGTTTGATTTGGCTTATAGGTTTCCATCCTTGGAATGGTCATCACAATCTATTTTCCTTCATATTCTTAGGGAGTCACTATCAATTACCACCATGACTCCCTTTGACATCAATGACAACACAATTTCCAACAATCTCCCCCTTTTTCATTGATGGAAAGAAATTCATAAATACTAGATTATACTAGTTTATGTAAGTCTCCCCCTATCTCTTTCCTCTCCCCCTTTGACATCAATGACAAACATATTTTTCTCCCTTTCTATTGTATTCTTTATTTGATGTTACATAACCAACAATTGTATTGTCTTCTGCAACTCCCCCTAACTCAGTACTCTTCATGTTTTCTCTGCACCATGAAACCATATACACTCTCCCCCTAATATTTTGGTTAGGCTAAGCTCCCAATATCTTTCAGCTAAATCTTTCACTGAGAAATAGGAATGACTCCCATATTCTATTTGAGGTAATCAAATGTGTCTCTCGATAATGATTTGGAAAATATGTTTTCTATTTGTTCCTTGGTAGGAACATATTCCAAATTGATAATTTTATCATTTACATGTTCCCTCATAAAATGATATTTTATTGGGATATGTTTTTTCTTTGAGTGCATGATTCTTTGAGATGATTATAGTGTTTGTGTTTTCACATAGTATTGAAATTGGATTCTTGTATTATATATGAATGTCTTGTAGTGTTTGTTTCATCCAGATAATTTGTGTACAACGGGATGTTTCTGCAATGTACTCTACTTATGTTATGGACAACGAGATTGAAGATTATTTCTTTCTTATCCAGTATACTAATAAATTTCCAAAGAAGAATTCTCCTCCACTTGTTCTCTTCCCGTCATCGAAATTGCCTACCCAATTTGCATCAGTAAATGTTGTTAGAGTAAAGTCATGTCCTTTTGGATACCATAGTCCAAAGTCCAAAGTACCCTTTAAGTATCTAAAATTTTCATTTGACATCTTGTACATGTGTTTCCTTGGGTCGAACTTGAAATATTCCAACTAGCCCTACTTCCTGCATTATGTTTGGCCTTGAAGTTGTCACATAAATTAGGATGCCTATCATTGACCTGTACAAATATTGATCAGTTTCCTTATATTTGTCCTTCTTGTTGAGCTTACATCCAGTGACCATGGGTGTGCTAAAAAGTTTACAATATTCCATCTCAAACTTCTTCAACATCTCTTTGATGTATTTGGTCTAAGAAATAAATATTCCTTTATAAGTTTGAGTGATCTGCAGTCCCAAAAAGAATAATAATTCTCCAAGCATGGACATCTCAAACTCCCTTTGCATTTCTTCTACAAAATTTTGGCTCATTTTATCATGATTACTTAGAAAGATAATATCATGTACATACACTACAATGACCAATATTTATGCATTATCTATTTTTATGTAGATATTGTTGTTTGTTATTCCCTTTTTCAATCCTTGATGTTACAGATACTTGTCAAGTCGTGAGTACCATGCTTTGGGAGCTTGCTTTAATCCATACATTGCTTTCTTCAATTTGCAAACATAGCATTCATCTTTTGACAGTAGGAACCCTTTAGGATGTTCTATGTACACTTCTTCCTCTAGATCTCCATTCAAGAATGATTACTTGACATCCATTTGATATGCTTTAAAATTCTTAAATCTTGAAAATTCCAAAAACATCCTAATGGATTCTAACCTTGAAACAAGTGCATATGTTTCTTCAAAATAAATTCCTTCTAATTGAACATACCCTTTACAAACCAATATTGATTTATTCCTTACCACTTTTCCATCTTCATTGAACTTGTTCTTGAATACCCACTTAGTTCTGATTACATTTTTTTTCCTTCGGTCTTGGAAGAAGCTCCTAAGTCTCATTTTTCTCAATCTGATTTAACTATTCTTCGATAGAATTTGTCCAATGATAATCATTCCAAGATTCTATAAATAATTTAGGTTCTACTTGGGACAATAGGGACATGTTCATCTGTTTAGAGTTGTTTTCCAATTTCCTCCTTATTTGAGTTCTATCATTTTTTGTCACCAAGAATCAAGTTTTCTGGGTGATTCTTCTGTACAAATATTTATGGTGTTTGTGTATATTAGCATTTTTATTCTTCTTTCCTTTATTATTCATTTCCTTGTTCTTATTCCTCTTTTTCTTCTTCATTTTCTTGTTCCTATTCCTCATGTTCTTCTTCATATTCTTGTTCTTCTTCTTCTTCTTTAGTGTACTTGATTTCTTCATCTATTATGACATTAATACTTTCAACAATATTCTACAATCATTTATTGTAACACCTGTAGAATTTTATTCTTGATGAGTATCCAAGAAATATTCCTTCATCTAATCTAGAGTCAAATTTACCTAAGTACTCATTGTCTTGTTTGATGTAACACTTTCTCCCAAAAATTCTGAAGTTTTTGACAGATGTTGGTTGCCCTTTCCATAGTTCATAGGGTGTCTTGTCACTATTGGTTCTTATTTTTCCTCTACTTAGGATATAGACAGATATATAAATGGCTTCTCTCCAAAAAAGGTCTAATAGACCTGCTTCAATTATCATCATTTTATAAATTTCTTGTACAGGTCTATTTTTCCTTTCAACAACCCCAATTTGTTGAGGATTTCTTGCTGATTCATATTGTCGTTTTATTCCATGTGCTTCACATAATTCCAAAAACTCATTGGATGTGAATTCACGTCTATTATTTGTCCTTAAACATTTTATTTTCATCTATGTCTCATTTTCAACTAGAGCTTTAAATTCCTTGAATTTGTCAAACGATTCAAATTTATTTTTGAGGAAAGTAGCCCAATTCATTCTTGTATAATCATCAATGAATAACATGAAATACCCTTCTCCCTCTAAGATTTTAGTCCTTGCTTGTCCACAAAGATCTGTATGTACAAGTTACAAAGTCTTGGAAGTTGCATATTCCTTTGTTTTGAAGTTCACCCTTGATTGTTTTCCATGCTGGCCCTGTTTACAAATAGTTATTGAGGGTTTTATTATTTTTTTCATGTCTCTTATTGCTTGTTTGGTACTGATTTTTACCATATTTTCAAAGTTCATATGACCCATTCTTTTGTTCCACAACCAAATTTCATTTTTCTCATTTGATTTCATTAAGAACATATACATTGTTTGGGGTTCTGATTCCTTTTTATATCAACTTGCTGGAGTTTGATTTTCTGATTTCAAATTATCGGGAGTTAAATATGAGATTGTGTCATTGATCACACATTTGTCTTACACTGAGAATATTATGTTTTATATCTTCAACACACATAACCTTTTTTATTTTGTCTTTTCCATTTTCAAGGCTGAGGGTGCCTTTTCCAACTATCTTCGATCTGCCATTGTTTCTAAAGGTAACATGTCCCTCATTTTTCTTCTAGGTGATAATTTTTTTTTTATCTCCTCTCATATGAGCAGAACATCCATTGTCGATAACCCACTTATCCTTATTTTTCTGAGCACAAAGAGCTTCTTGAACAAACAAGGAATTTTCTTTCTTTTGCTCCCAACTTCTTTTCATTATAGGTAAACATTTCTTGAGATTACTTCTACAGTAATTTTCTATATGTCCAATATTATTGAAATTATAACATATGAGGTTGTAATTCATTAAGGGAGAAAATGAATTGTAACTTCTCCTTGAGAATCCCTAAGTATTCTAGTATCTATTCCTCATATAAAATCTTCTTATATTTATTCTACAATTTATTGATTTATGACCAAATTCATTATAGGAATAACAATATCCATAGAAAGAGTTTTGATACCTAGCTGCGTGATTCCATCTTGATGGGATAGTTTTCCATCTTCAGTCTTTGTGAGTAGAATTTTTTTCTTGTGGATCTAATTGTTTTTCCCTTTTGTGATCTTCAACTTTGATTGGATTTATGAGAGTTTCACATAGGTCTTGGTTGTTTTGAGGATGTTGATTCTTATTCATTGATAGGTTCCTTCATGTTATTGTAGCCAAGACATGTTTTGTTAGATGGTGCTCTTTTATGATTTAGTACTTCATCTAAAGTTGTAGAGATTCTTGTTGATTTCTCCAACTTCTTTCTTGTGTGCACTATTTCATTTTCAAGAGTGTTGTAGGTATCTTATTTTTCTTTCAATTGATCCTTTAGAAAATTTTCAATCTTCTTTGCTTCTTCTAATTGAATCTTTTAGATAATTGTTTCCTTCTCTTTTTCCTTATCATCATATTCCTTCTCTTTGTACTTCTGTAGTTGCCTCTTTTGACTTCTATACTTGTCCTTAAGTATGCAAATTTATTCTAGGGAACCAATGAGTTATGCTTCAAAATTTACTTCCATAGAATTGTTTTCCTCTATTGAGTTTGTATCAATATTCATTTGTGTTTCCATACACATAAAAAAAATCTCGTATGTTTCACTGTCACTATCATCTAATGATTTTTTTTCTTCATTGCTATATAAATTCTTCTTTTGTCTGTAAGACCTCTTCTTCTTTTCAATATTCTTTTTTCTTGGTTTTATTGAAATTAAATTCATCTTTCACATTGGTATTTGCATAAGGAAATTTATGAGAGAAGTGTCCCATTTTCCATAATTAAAACATTTGAAAGGGAGCTTACCTTTGTATTTATTTTGAGCTTCCTAACAAAATTTGCTTCTTCCTCATCCAGTTCATTGTGTGAGCAATCTCTTATATTGCACTCTAGCTTGTTTGATGTTTTAAAGGATACTTCCTTCCTCGATGTTCTTGGTGGATTATCCTATTCTATTCTCATGTCATATGAAGTTAGGGTTCCCTGTAGGTCATCCATTTTCAACTTGTCTAGATCCTTGATTTCCTCGATAACAAATATATTGGGATTAAATCTTGAGGGAAGTGACCTGAGCAACTTATGTACAATAATATCTTCTTGAAAATATTATCTTAATCCTTTGATGGATTTAACAACCTCATCCACACAAATAATATAGGTTGTAATACTCTCTTCTTCATTCATATTGATAATCTCAAATTTTCCTTTATAGATTTGTAACTTTTCTCTCTTAAACTTATCATATTCTTCATAAATATTTTGTAGTTTGTCCCGCATATCTTTACTTGAGGAACAATGCATGAATTTGGTGTATATTGATTTTGTTAATCCACAAAGAATAAAAATTTTGGCCTTGTAATTATTGTTACTGAGCTTCATTTTAGTCATATCAATTAGGGGAGTGCTTGGATCTTTGTAGTTGTTTACTATTGAAGCCCACACATCATATCCAAGTGACATAAAAATGCTTGCATTCTTATTTTCCAGAAGACATATTCTGATCCATCTAATTTTGGTGCTTTATTTCTGGAGAACCCTTCCTATCCCTCCATTGTGAGGATTCACCTTCCAACGGTTAGGTTGTTCCTGAAGGAATCCTCTCTGATTCTATTTGTTGGAATACTAAGAGTGGGGTGATTCAATATTACACAATAATTTTTACCACAACTTTCCTTTTCTAGAATTTTTTATTTACTAGTAGTCACTTATGAACAATTAAATCATAAAATACACAATACACAAAGATTTACCATGGAAACCCAAATGGGAGAAAACCAAAAAAAATTATTTATAAAATTTTGTAAGAACCAACCTACAACAAACACCAATGTGAAATAATATTTACATGCACCAACCTATAGGGGAAAACAATCCCCTTTTTTATTACCAACTCAGCCAATGGGCACCAACCCACAATATTATTTCACAAGCACCAACATGTAGGAGACACCAATCTCCTTCCTTTATCCACCCTGCCACCTTGAACAAATTTGTTTTCTTCAGAAGACCTCTCTAGTAGGCTTCATCCTCTGTGTCATTAAACATTATATCCTCTTCATTTCTTCCATGATTTTGTATGAGCCTCAACACCTCTACTCTCCTCACCCTTCTTACTTTTCACTCTTCCACACTACCAAAACAAATTCGAGAAATTTATTTATACAACTTGTGTACTTATGGATTTTTCCACAAAACCAAATCCATGGTGGTTAGATCCAACTTTCTCAAAATTACGATCCAAATATTCTTCAAATTGGGATACAAGATCCTCCATGAAATCTAATTTTTGTTCCTTTTGTTAAACACAATCTGGTTCACTGGTCCTCGACACTCATCCACCATCTAATCTAGATATCGATTCCTTCTCCTTCGTTGATTTGCAATTTAATCCAATGAAACCATTGAAGTACCAAGGAAATATATACTTAGAAACCATTTGATCATTATCATTGATCTGTGATCATGTTCGTTGGGACCACCATGCCTATCAGAGTTATCTCTATCAAAGTACCTTCCTCTATTTTTTGTCATTGATTTGATTGGAGGCTCCATCTCCACTGTTCATCATCATCACTTAAAATCATCATCGATGACTTCACTCTTGTTCCTTGGTATGATGATACATTAGCCCCGATGATATTATAGACTCCCATATGCTTGCACTAACATGCCAAAGGACTATGTTGTATGAATTGATTCTTATCACATTATCATCAGAGTTTTCTTCCAGAAGAAAATACACAACTTCAATTGTTCTGATCTGACTATACTAGACCCCATATTAAACCTATTCTCCAATAGCATGTAGACAAAAGTCTTCTCCCAAAACCCTTGATTTGGTCTCCATTCATTTAATCTTTGATGTGGGTTAACTTAATCAAACTACTGGTTGTTGGGCCCACTGTCGTCTACATGTTGATTGAGACTATGGTGGAATATTCTTTGACACCCTTTATATCAAAGTACTAATGTTGTTCTAGGTTGAGTCACTCTGCTAGTCTGACTTCGAACACTAACCAACCTCTACCGTTGATCATTTACGATCGAAGGTCACCAATGGATCATCCTCTGTCATTGATATGTATTAATCAATGGTCCAATTTCATGCCGTCACTCCAAGTTACCCAACAGATAACACTTGTCTCTTCATTTATATGTTAACTAATCAGGTGGGACCCAAAAAATATATGTTTGTCATCGAATCTTGTTTCCACACCAACCAACAGCCCAAATTTGTCCTTGGAGCTCCTTCATCGGAGTACTTCTACTACATTGAACCAATCTACTTTGATTATAGCCTCTCCAATGGAAAATCCAAATCTCCTTGATGTAGATATGATATATCAATAGTTCTTGTTTATTCGTAGTCTATGTGAAACCTTACACTCTAACACTATGATGGATCGCACTTCGATACTTATATGCTTCATTATGTGTTGACTTGGCTACCTGACATGGTATATGATTTGGCCTCATCCTTTCTAATTTAGTGGTTATGACATGGTATTTGATATCATGTTGATGTAATCACAACTACCACTCTTCTTCGTACACTTTGCTAACTTGGCATTCTGAGACGTGGCCTCGGCATTTCTTCTTTCATGGCTCTGACATGGAAATTTATGGGGAGTACGAGCTGAATCACACTCATTCAGAGTCTCTCATCAGAATTACAATCCAATCTTACATTAAAAAACTTTGATGCAAAAGAATTGAGGAATATTCATTTTCGATACCGTCATATGTGAGTGAGGATTACTTTGTCAACGTTCCTCCATTGATAGTTATGACTCTGATAGATCAATGGTTCATATTAATTCACTATTGCTTCGATAGATCAACAATCCCTATTAATCCAGAGCTTCTTCCTTAAGAGTGTCTCATGATGTCCTGAGCTAAATACTCCGAAAACTTGAACTATGAAATCCTTTCCAATCACATCAAATTATTAATTAAAGACTCCTTTTGACCGCACACCTGATTAGATATGGATATAATATTTGATATCGATCACATACAAATGGAAATTTTGGCACTAAAAGTTAGATCCTTTCACACGGTTACATGTCTCCTCCATTTACATTCAATCTAATATATTTCACTTGTTCATTATACCATTTGTTGCACTCACCTTCATGTTGAGAGACAAGCTCCCAAAGTCCCTTGAGGAAGCTCCAGAGTGGACTAAATACCCTTTACCATTGGATATAAATCCTACTCCTCCATCAACATCACATAATAATGATAGTGTGAAATTGAATATTGATGTGATGAATGTCTTAACTAAGGTCACTATTCCTATTCCTCTTACTAAATTAATCAAGATACCCTCACAAATGGGTAAGGGAAGAAAATTCTTAAGTATTGAAGATGAACCTGTGGACCCTCTTGTAGTATTACAAGCCATGAATTATGATAGAAATAATGCAGGGAATGCACCTTTATTTATATCCTTGGTAGTGACTAACCTCCTTCTGCATAATTGTAGGTTTGACTCTAGGGATTCCACCAATGTGATGTATTTAAAGCTGATGAGCCAATTGGACCTAAATACCACAAGGTGATGTAGGAATATATGTGGTATTGACTTAAGATAAATCAAGGTTTGTTGTATAATCAATTATTTGAAGGTTTTTCTAGTTGCATATCCATATATCTTTCTCTTAATAGATGTTGTAGTTATAGATGTGCCCGATGCTTTGGTCCAAGTGAAAATCGATGGCCATCCACCTCTTCCATTGAATAACCATGGTGATTTTTTCTTTTTAAAATTGGGAATCTACGAGCCCATGGAGCCCATGGTTTTAGTAAACCATGGTATAAACCCATGGTATTTGGTGGAATAATAATAATAATAAAGTGGAGAAATGTAATACCCCTGTTTCCCCCATCTTGTAAATATAAATGCAACTTTCCAAAAGACCGTGGCAGACTAAAGATGTGTGAGTGTTGGATTTGGTGAACCTTTTGTTATAAAAGGTAATATATGTATTTATGTTATTGATTAAAATGGATAATGCTGCATAAATACTTAAAGGGGGGTTTTCCAACATATATCATGATACTATGAGAGAGATGGTGAGGGGAACCATAAATGGTTGAGATGACCCCCACCAAACTGATACCTTACTGGAATTAATTGCTCAGACCCTTAACAATACTCAGACCCAGAAATGAATTATGAGTCTGTTATTGGGTAAATCCATAGGTGCGGACACTAACCGATCTCCCTAGATCCACCTGGATCTAGAACAAAGCAAGACCGAACATGGCTCTTTCCCTAGATTTTGACCATTGAATTAACTAGGAGGCAAGAATAAATAACATACCTTATTATCGCTTCCTATGGTCTTTGTTGCTCCCACTTCGCTCCAGTGCTCTCGTGCAGCCAAGACCAAGACAACAAAAACCAACCAAAGTGAAGATAGTGCAATCTATTCAACAATCAATCTATGCATATGATCAAGGAATTATACAATAAAGTGGAAATAACTTTATGGGAAAGGGGCATGCTACTGTATCATATTAATAGAAAGTAAAGATTACAACCTGAGCCTTGATGTCACAGACTTCCTTTCGATGGCCCTTAGCTCTGACACACACACTTGCTCAATCCTTGCATGAATAAGATCAAATCCTCTTGATAGACTTGCTAGAGTCTCCAAGTTGATGTTCAATGCTGAGTCCTTCACACAATTCTTTCACCAATTCTCCAATGAATCTTGCTTAACCTTGCTTAACCTTTTCCATGAGAATTCCATCAATATATAAAAGAGAATGAATTAGTTACTTGGATAAGAGTGATCCCAAAATATCAGGGAATCCAGTACTAGGATAACCATTCGAATGCCAACTCATCCTTCTAGAAGATTCCCTTCTAGAAGCATAGAAAATTCATCTTTTTCCTTGCTTTATGAAGAGTTCACACCCTAGCAGTTCAACATAGTGTGAACTTCTCGCACCCTGGCTTAAGGAAGCCTACGAGAATCATGCATTCTCACAGGAAAATATACTAGTAGCCTATGAACCTTCTTCAAAAATGAGATTTCTGGAAAGAGAAGAAAGTAACTTTTTCTCATGAGAAATTTCTTATGAAGAGCCTGAGCACACCATCATCAATACATCATCATGCTGACCAAAATTATGGGTAACAGAGTCAGGCTGGTAGTTGGAAAATTCCTCCTCAATATTTAATGAGGATATGGGCAAAGTACCCATCTGCAAGACTTCCAGACTAGACCAAGATTTGGGGATTCAGACCCATGCAATCATTTTGAGGAAGGAAAGAAAGGAAGTGATTTCACGAGCAGAGGCAGATCTGCAAGAAGTAGAGTGGAGAGACCATTCTCCATAAAAGAAAAGAGCACTTGCATCTCTCTGGTTCAAAGGAGAACTGAGAAACAAAATCATTCCGGGTGAAAGAAGCTACTGGCACAATTTTCAATCCAAGATGATAAATGAGGCTGACGAGTGACTGTGGTATAAAGAAAACCAATTGCCAAGCCATTGTGGGAGGAGGAGAGTAACCTCTATCCCTGACTATCGTAGAGAAAGAACAAAGAGTCTCTCTCAGAGCATCATGGTCTAGCTCGGGGGTGGCTAATGGTAAATCCATTCAGGAGTGGATGTGCCTATGGTTGGGTGGAAACAAGCACCCCTTTCAGAAGTCTCTTCACAATTTCTAGTTTTCTGATAAGTATTTTCATACTTTATGTACTGAAATTGAAATAATGTTTAAATATAAATGTCTATGACTAAGTTCTATCATGAATTATTAAGGTATAAATGTTCATTGTATTTCTATGAATTTCATACTTTTGAATGGTATTATGGCTACTGCAGCTTAGCCTCTAGAGGGTTATGGGACGTGGGTCTGCAAGAGAGTTGGGGTAGAGTTAACTAGAATTCTTAAGTCCTGTCGACCTCTCGAATTTACCTTTGTGAGAATACCAAGTTCAAACTCTGTGAAATGAGGGCACATCCTTTAGACCCTTCGCCTGTGTGAATGAGGGCTCATGTCCATGTCCTTAACCAATTCACGGCTAAGATATTATCTTGTATCCCACGAGATTTTTCATAGGACCCATATGACCAAGGTCTGGGGACCCTACACTAGGACCACAAGGACCTAAGAATATCTGTCTTCAGAAATCCAAGATTTCACATATTTGGGGTGTTACGACCTTACCATTTACAAATTGGCCAAAGGAAACTTGTGTTACGGTTACCCATGAGGTTGACCAATGTATAGTGGTTTCCCTAACCATGAAGATAGACATGTCCCATTGTTAAACCCTGACCCATTTATCAGTCGTGAAGTAATGCAAACCATAGATATGAGGGTATTTAGGAGTCCCCTTCATCCTTGGATCTATGCTGAGTTAAGTCTGAAGTTGACCACTTTAGGAGGACATAGGTGTTATAATACCAAATTATCCAAACGACGAAGTTTCAAATTGATGTGAACTGTGGATTTTGGGAGTTCGGTGAATACCTCTCTAAACCGTTTGATCATCCAATGGAGGGTCTCGCATATAGTACTTTGGTGAAGTCCTACTTCGGGAGAGCGAAGATATCATAACACTGAAACCCCCAAAGGTCGAAGTTGTGAAGTAACGAGGACCATATATCTAAGGACCGTTCGGGATCTCCCATGACCATAGATATAAGGACCCTTCGGGATCTCCCATGATAATATATATAAGGAACCTTCAGGATATCCCATGAATTTATATCTATATCGTGGTCATCCCAGTGTTGACCACTCCAGGAGCAAGGAGGAAACCATACAGCGAATCCCCCAGATGTCGAAGTTATGAAGTAACAGAGGCCGTAGATCAAGGGATCTACCTGGATGCATCTCAACTTTGAGATCTAAGGGTGTTAGAATGCCATCATTCCGTAGTGGCGTGGCACACTAAAGTCATCCAGAGTGATGTGGACCCATGATTGATGTGCCACATGTCACCTTGATTAGTACATTTCGTAGAACCTATGTGCCCATTAAAATGTGACATGTGTCACTGACTGTAGGGGCCACATGTCATCTCTTACTTGATGTGTCTCACCCCTAGCACATGTGTTCTTGGTCCATCTAGTGGGTGGGGTGCTCGAGACCCACTTGTCCTTACCTCCATGTTTAATACATCACCACGTGCGAGGGTGGACCCTTTAGGAGTCTGGAACTTTGGGACTCTGAAGGTTTAGAGTGTAGAGTCATAGATAAGCCGAAAGGCCCAAAGGTAGGAGCCACGTGGAGGGATTTTGGGATCCTTTGGGAGTTCAGGAATTTGGGACTCTAGAGGATAGACATGTAGAAAGGAGAAGGGACATTCAGCCTCGAAGCGTCGAACGTTGAACTTCCCTCTAGCTTAAGTGTTAAATGTGGATCAATTTCCATTGTCATATTGGACGGTGGGTGCATTTACATCGTGGACATAGGTATTCGGAGAAAGTACGAGGTATATGGATCCATGTGGGAACCACGTTGCCCTCAACAAATAGGGTCCTAAGAGCTTTCAAAGACCATAAATTGCAATCCATATCTCAGATTTGAGCTTGGTAGCAGTTGTTAGAAAGATATGGGTGAGTATAATAGGATGAATAATTTGAACTGAGGATTAGAGATTATTAGAGTAAGAAAAAATTTGATGCCCCATCCCTATAAAGGGTACTTAGGGGTCGAGTGTGTTACAAATTGGTATTAGACCATGCAACAACACTTGGCCTTCTTGGGCTCATGACTGAGTCACTTAAAAATATTATTAGAGACCCTTTTATGGTAACACCCTATCTTACCCCATTCCTAAGAGTCTTATTTAAAACTCTACTGAAGGAAGGAATGAAACTTTATGATGTTGTATTTGTTTTGAAAAATATGAATTGTGTGCTAATTCATAAACTAGTAGATCATTAACTAATAGAAATTTGTTATCATCACTCAAGCAGTGAGTGGACCGTGGGAAAACTACAACATAAAGGATGGTGATACACCATGAATTGGGGGAAACATCCCACAATAGAGAGGAATAATATGATGAGAGGAGGGCAGTGGAAACCCCTCCATATCTAGTTGAAACAGTGAGAAGCCTCATGGAAAAATTTCAGAGTTGTAAGGCTAACAATGAAAGGATGATAAAAGAGAAGGAAAACAAAAATGAAATTAATGCAGTCTTGCTGCAAATCTTATAATATATACAAAGGAATATGAAACATGGACCAACAACCATTCATGTGGACATACATCATACTAAGAAAACCCAAAGTCCACATAAGATAAGAAAGCATGGTCCTGAAAGTGGCCACACAAGGAGGAGCACCTCAAAGAAGGCCCAACACTAAGCCAAAATACACTCATCAGAAGAATCGTCTAGTGAGGAAACTGGCAACTCCAAGGGATCTTCTAGTAGAAAAACTAGATCACATTCCCAGAGGAAAGGAAATAATAGGAACCATTCCAAGAGCCATGACCCTGAAGAATTCAATAAATAAAAACCACCCTCTTTCGATGGAGAGATTAAGAAGGGGGAGGAAGCAGAATTTTGGTTGCTTGGATTGATTAAGTACTTTAGAGTTCATGACTACTCTGAAAACTTAAAGGATTGAATAACCATTTTCAACCTGAATGGAAAGGCCTCCATTTGGTGGGAGGACCTTAGGAATGTGAAAGGAATTCATGAAAAGGACTTATCATGGAAACAATTTGAGAAATAGTTCAAGAAGAAGTACCTTTCAGATAAATACTTTCATGGGAAGACCAAGGAGTTCTATGAACTCAAGTTAGGACAACTCACAATAGATGAATATATCAACAAATTTCTTGAGATGATAAGGTATGTGCCCTACATAAAGGATGAAAATGTAAATATGCAACGATTTATTAGTGGACTACCTCAGTCCTTCTAGGATAGAATTGAGTTTGATGAGTCAAAGACTTTAGAAGACACTATCTGGAAGACAAGGTATCGCTATGAGCAATTCAAGAATAAGACAAAACATCATGAGGAATGAAATAAGAAAAGTATTTTGGGATTCAAGAAAAAGGGTTTCGAACCCTCAAGATTTAAGAACCATGGAAAAGGTTCTAAGATGAGCCTTCCTAATAAAAGTGTATATCAACAAAATTTGCCCTCTTAGAGTGGAAATAAACCCTTTGGAGCAGCCTTGGGTAATAATGATAAAACAAAGACACAACCCTTGAAAAGTTGGGGTTGTGGAGAATAAAATATGTTGAGGGAATTACCATATAGGAAATAGAACAATAGGAGGGTCTACAAGGTCCAAGAGGCTACCACATTCAATGATGTGGCTAGGAGCATGCCACAAATTTATGCAGCCTTGGATAATAGACAAGATGACCACCAATATTTAGTGGTGGAGATGGAAGGTATGATTTCAAACCATCTAGTTTCCATTTTAATTGACCCTGGTTCTAATATGAATTATGTTACCCCTCAAACTGTTGAGAAATATAAATTGTAGCAAGTTAAACATGTTAAATCATGACTGGTACAACTAGCCACTAGAACTAAAATAAAATTAACAGAGGCCATACCGGCATGCCAATTTATTATGAATGGGTTACCCACCCAAGCAACCCTAAACATACTCCCCTTAGGATCATATGACCTGCTGATTGGAATGGACTAGTTTTCTGCCCATAAAACCAGTCTAGACTGTTAAAATAAAACTTTGGAGTGTGAAGATGAAGAAGGGAGGAAGATAACCCTACAAGGGATTCAAAATCATGTCTTAGTAAGACAAATATCATCCCTTCAAGTGAAGAAGTATTGCATAAAAGGATGTCCTTTGTATGCAATAAAAGTTTTGGTCTCTGCTGAAAAAAACAAACCAAGACTAGAGGACCATCCCATATTAAGAGAGTATAAATATGTGTTTCCAAAAGAGATATCAGGTCTACCTCCAAAAAGATATATTTACTTTTCAATAGAAATTGCACCAGGAGTGGTGCCAATGTCTAGAACACCCTATAGAATGAGTACACCAGACCTAGTTGAGCTCAAACTACATCTGAAGGAGATGGTGGAAAAAGGATACATTCAACCTAGTGTGTCTCCATAGAATGGGGAGCACCAACCTTGTTTTTGAAAAAGAAGGATGGCACACTCAGGTTGTGCATAGAATATAGACAACTTAATAAGATGACCATTAAGAATAAGTATCCCTTTCCAAGGATCGATGACTTGTTTGACCAATTAATGGGTGCTACAATTTTCTCCCAGATTGACTTGAGGTTTGGATACCATTAGGTCCAAATTAAGAATGAAGACATCCACAAAACATCCTTTAGGACAAGATATGGTCACTATGAATTTGTGGTGGTGCCATTTGGGCTAACCAATGCACCAACCACTTTTATGTTCATAATAAATAATGTACTCAGTAAGATCTTGGACCGATTTGTATTGGTTTTCACTGATGATATCCTAATATATTCTAGGAATAGAAAATAACATGAATAACATCTCAAACTAGTGCTTCAAGTGCTAAGAGAACATAAACTCTATGCTAAATTTAGTAAGTGTGATTTTTTCCAGAGACAAGTCCATTACTTAGGCCATGTTATTTATGAGTGGAAGTTGATCCTAACAAGATCAAATCAATTATGGACTGGCCTTACCCAAAGGATGTATCTGATATCATATCCTTTGTGGGCCTAGCAGGATACTATAGAAAGTTCATAAAGGGATTTTCCAAGATTGGTTTCCTAATCACCTCCCTTCAGAAAAAGGGAGTTAAATTCCTTTGGACATCAAAATGTGAAGAGAGATTCCAAGAGATGAAATACCTTCTAATCAATGCACCTGTGATGAATATTGCAGACCCAAACAAATACTTCCTTGTGTGTAAATAAGCCTGCAAGGAAGGGCTAGGAGGAGTCCTTATGCAAGAAGGACATGTAATTTTCTATGAATCCAAAAATTTGAATGAGCATGAAATCAATTATGTGACCCATGATCTAGAATTGGCTGCCATAGTACATGCTTTAAAAATGTGGAGGCATTACCTCCTGGGTATAATATTTGTGATTATGACAGACCATTGTGGGTTGAGATATATGTTTGATCAACCAAATCTTAATGCTAGAAAAGCTATATGGATGGCTCTCCTTAGTTAGTTTGATTTTGAAACCAAACATATCAAAGGAAACAAAAATGGGGTGGTCTATTCCCTTAGAAAAAGTATGAGAGTGATTCACTTGGAAGCTATAAGCACCTATGAAACAGATGCCAGGGAGAGATTCAAAAGTGCACAAGAAACAAATGCATTTTTCAAGACTGTAAAATCATACTTAGAACAAGAGCTTGCATGGATGAAGTATGAGGATTATCAATTGTTGAATGATGGCCTGCTAACTTACAAAGGTATAGTGTATATCCAAAATTGTTATGACTTGAAGAGTTTCATGATGGATGAACTACACAAAATACCATATACTGGTCATCTTGGTTATCAAACGATGATCACAACCACTAGAAAATTATTTTATTGGCTAGGATTGAAAAAGGACATAGTTGATTACTTAGCCAAATGTCTAGAATGTCAGCAGGTTAAGGTAGAGCACCAAAATCCAGCAGGGATGTTGCAGCCCCTACCAATCCCAGAATGGAAATGGGAAACCATCTCCATGTATTTTAGCACAAGGTTACCAAAATCAACCAAACAAAATGACATCATCATGGTAGTTGTGGACAAAATGAGCAAGACTGCTCACTTCATTCTCGTCAATTCAAATTTCAAGGCAATAGATATTGTCAGTATTTTCATGAAATAAATATTTAGACTGCATGACATGCCTAAAGAGATCATATCCGATCGAGATACAAAATTTACCTCAAACTTTTGGAAATCTCTATTTGTTGGTTTTGAAACTAAATTTATATTTAGTACAACCTATCACCCTCAAATTGATGGAGAAGAGGAGAGGGTAAACCAAGTATTAGAGGACATGTTAAGGATGAATGTAATGAATTAGCCTAAGAAGTGGGAAGACTACCTACCAATGGTATAATTTTCCTACAACAATGACTATCAAGAGTCATTGAAGATGAGCCCTTTTGAGGCCCTCTATGGTAGATAGTACAAAATTCCAATAAGCTCGGATAACCCAGTAGATAGAATTACAATCGGTCTAGAAATGATGAAATAAATGGAGCAACAAGTAATTCAGAAAAAACAGAACCTAAAAGTGGCTCAAGATAGACATAAAATTTATGCTGACAGAAAAAGGACTCCTAGATAGTTCAAAACAGGGGATCATGTGTATCTCTAAGTTAGACCCAGGAAAAGATCCTTGAGAATGGGAGCCTTGCCAAGTTGGAACCTTGGTATTGTGGACCCTTTAAAATTTTGGATAGAGTGGGGCCTGTAGCATATAGGCTAGCACTTCCTCCCATAGTGAAGGCACATAATGTTTTCCATGTTTCATTACTGAAAAATTATGTACATGATTCTAATCATATAATTGACTGGTTTGTGATTCAGGTGGAGCCAGAGGGAGAATTCCTACCAGAACCACAATGCATAATAGACAGGAACAAAATCCCACTCAGGAACATAACCATTGTACATGTCAAGGTGCAGTGGAAATACTTTGTTCTAGATGAAGCTACATGGGAAATGGATGATGTCATGAAACATGCATACCCATTTTTGTTTACTTCTATACATATAGAGCACATA
>SNQJ01S0008644.1:246833-272726 GCA_010110895.2 Picea sitchensis | reverse complement strand
CAAGAACCCCTTCTCCATGAGAGCTCCTCTCCTTTTATAAGTTGAAGAGGATAAAGTGAGGAGGTTAGGATGATCCCACTAAATCATGAAAGTGAGTAAGATCCAAACCATTCGGATACCACCTCACCATGGATGTTTCTCCTTCTAGAAGATTCGAGAAAACGCTCATTTTTCCATGTAAGCATTCTCGCACCCTGCTAATAGTGCAACCTACGAACTGTTCGCACCCTATCTATGATTCAGCCTATGAGAATTAGGCATTATCGCACCCTAATACATAGGCGGCCTGCGAACTTCCTTTTTTATAAGGTTTTTACACAGGAAAATGAAACTTCTTTTCTTAGGAAACGTTCTTCTCCCTTCTCTCTTTAGGAACTCAGGCCATTGACCCCTCTGAAGGCAATAGATAGGTTTACATCATTAACGGTCATAGGGATGATGAAAATAATGTGTAACACTTATCCACCTATCAAGATCTTGAATCATGGTACTTTGTGATTCAACCCTCTCATCAATACTTGGATGGACTCTATTCACCCAACCCGTGATATCTCCTCACTCTAGTGTAAGAAAAAGTCCTTCTTTTCTCCTAAAATCCTTAATATAAAAAGTCCTTCTTTTCTATCCTCAACCTTGGTCTCTCATAAAGTATCTCTCATAAGTGTATCTCACACAAAGTCCCTACCTTGGTATCTCACCAAGTGACGTCCTGTCAAAGTGACTTATCTTATACCCCAGTCTTGCTTTTATAATCATGAGTTACAATCTATTTCTAATATTCAAAGTGATCTATGGTTGATATTACATCTCACACACACTCAAGATTTATATTACATGTGCATGCTTAGAATGTCCTTAAATAACTCAATTCACTAATAAATACAATTTTAATTTAATTAATTCCTTCT
Organism: Picea sitchensis; assembly: GCA_010110895.2. Classification (NCBI taxonomy): domain Eukaryota; kingdom Viridiplantae; phylum Streptophyta; class Pinopsida; order Pinales; family Pinaceae; genus Picea; species Picea sitchensis. The sequence goes on along the minus strand of SNQJ01S0008644.1, from coordinate 271,818 downwards.
AACTAAAGTAAACTGAAGAATAAAATATTTTCGACTACTTCCACATCAAAACACATGCCTATGTGGAGGCACTGTTTGATGTTACCAAAACATCAACACACTTTGAAACCCATACTAAAACACATAAAATCTTGATGAAAGGTTACTATTGACCTACATTGTTCATTGCCACTCATCATTATGTTAGGTCTTTTCAACCATGCCAATTTGTTTTATGGAAACAATGATTTCCTTATTTACCTTTGAAACCATTTATAGTTGAAGCACCTTTTCAATAATGAGGTTTGGATTTTATCGGTGAGTTTAAAGAAAATTATAGTAATCAATATCGATGGCTCTTGATTTCCACACACTGTTTCACTATGTGGTTAGAGGCCATAACAAAAAGTAAGGCAACTGGAGAGGTTGTAATGGATTTCCTTGAAGATCGAATAATCACAATATTTGTTGCCCCATCCAAAATCACTATTGATAATGCAAAAGATTTTAGTTCATTGGTTATGGAAAAAAAATTCTTGAGTATGGAATTATGTTGTCTCACTCTTCTAATTATTACCCACAAGGGAATTGATTGGTTGAAATTACTAATGTGAACCTCATGAATAACATTAATAATACTATGGGTGAAAATAAATAGAATTGAGATAGCAAGATCAAATATGTTATGGGAAGATTGTATCACAACTAATACTTCCACTTGGAAAATCCCTTTTGAACTAGTGTATATGGAAGAAAAATTTCCTATTAACCTCCAGATTCCTATATTTCATATTATGAAACTTTCACATTAGATCAGGAAGCCTTACAAGGAATAATTGATCAACATATAGATTTGGATGAATCTAGAAGAAATGTTCTTGATCAAATGGTGAGAAATCAAGATAAATCAAAAGAACGTTTGATCATAAATCAAGAAAAAGATATATTGAAGAGGGAGATTGTTACCAAAATGGGGAATATATAGGGTTAAATACATTATAAAGATATTATACTCATGTGGTATAAAAGAAAGGAAAAGTTAGGTTTGCACAAGAAGATTGATGGTATTTGTCTTGGTCCTTATAAAATTGAGAGAAAGGATGGAGTTAATTATTTCTACTTTTCTATCCTTGATGGAGAGAAGTTTCCTTTTTCAGTTAATGAATAACTTCTCAAGCTTTACTTTGCAATTGGAACTTCATTTTTTAACTACAACATTGACTAGGATAGTTGTAGGAGATTTTTTGTGCTTTCTTCATGCATCTTGATTGTGATTTCTTATTGCTTGTTTTTAGTTATCGCTTGACTTTATGATTTCTTATTTTATTTAATTTCATTTAATCTTGTCTAAAATAAATGTATGTATATGATTAAATAAATATTTTTTTTCATGTTTCTTTTATATTTTCTATATACCAAGGGGATTGTATTGTTGGAAATAGTGAGAGCGGGTGTGAATCAATATTACCCTTTTTCAAAATTAGCAATTACTTTGATATTTTATTAATTAACACAATAGATCAACAACGGAATTGTATTTAAAATCAATTATATAAATATAATTAACATGAATTACAAGGTTTTATAAAAAATAGTGAAGGACACCAATCCTCTTTAGAGCACCAACTCTAGGAGACACAAATCCGCTTCTTCAGGGCACCAACCCTAGGAGGCACCAACTCCCTTGTATTTAGGGAACCAACCCCAGGAAGCATCAACTCCCTTAAATTACACTTTACTTAGTAAAGGATATGAATCCTTTTGTGCTCCTCCCTTCCACCCTCACTTCATAAGAATAATTAGTTCTTCTTCTTGGATTATGTTGTTGTTTTGATATTCTTATATGGACTATATAGACACTTCTTCTTCACAGTTCTTCCTTGCTTATATAGTCACCCAAATGGTGTGAGCTATGAATCATTATGTCCCTTTGTTTGGACCATCACACCTCTTTATTTAGATTAACAAAAATAATGTTTGTTTTTCTTCATTATTATTAAAACATTATCGTAAAGGATTTTCAAATTAGTTAGAGTGATTTTCATAAATCGATCACTGATATGAATCGATTTCATTTTTAACTCGATTCCATGTCTCCACAAATATTCCAGAAATCAAATTCTGCAGAGGTGCTTCCTTCAAACCATTTACATGTGACCATATGTGAAAAACCATAGGATTATTAATATAAGCGATGTTACTAGCACTTCATGAATTATGTGTTTGTAACCCATGACCAAGGGTTGGAACCTAGTCCTTCGGACTTCGGCCTTCATAAATTTTCTCTTCCATCCAGTCTTCCGAAGTTTGACCTCTCACAAGGATTGATTTAATGGTTAGCATGATTCCCAGAACCAAATCAATGGTCTATATTTTATCCTTACAATATCATTCCATTGCTTTATCCAACGGTTATGAATCAATCAAAGTTTGATATGGATGAACACTATTTACTTTGGGACTTTAGGGGTTTAGAGGTATAGGTAATTATTGTTCCAATTTTCACCAAAGTTGGTCAACGCCGAAGTGGTCAACATGGGAGTTCTTACGTCATATTTCCACTACGTTTTGATCTAATGGTCATGTGAGAATCCAAAGGATCTTATATCAATGACTAGAATTGACTTCGACCTTCGGTGCTTTAGTTAGTTGACGGTTTCCCCTGAAGGAAAAACTCCTAGAGTGACGTAACTTGTTGACGTCATTGTTTACTTGGAACTTTTCAAGTGGCTACCATGTGTCACTTAGATTTTTGAATTACATGTACCTAAAATGCCAACTAGACCTTGACACTTGTCATCATTTGATTGTGCCACATGTCCTTGCTGACGTGGGTCTTACTGACGTGGATTTCTTGATGTATCACATGTCCTCCTCCTGGATCTAACAATCATAGGTTCATATGAATCCTTGATCCAAAAATTGTGATCACTTCTAGATCAATGGTCTAGATTCATTTTGGCATTCGAAAATTTGGGTTATTCTCTTTTCCCACTTCCAAATTCTCCAAGAGTGAGATTCCCCGAATAAACCTTGAGTAATTTGACTTCATCTAACGATCCTTATTTGATGTGATCAGTTCTAGATCAATGGTCTAGATTAATTTCATCCTTAAGGAATTCGAGTTATTCACTTTTCCCACTTCTGAATTCTCCTGGAGTGAGATTTCCCAAATAAACCCTGAGTGACTTGACTTCATCTAATGATCCTTCTTTGACACAATCAGTTTTATATCAATGGTCTAGATTCATTTTGGCCTTCGGGACTTCAAGTTATTCTCTTTTACCCCTTCTCAATTCTTCCGGAGTGAGATTCCCCAAATAAACGTCAAGTAACTGGACTTCATCTAACGATCCTTCTTTGACGTGAAAATATTAACACGATCCAACAGTTTTCAGGAATTTGGCTATTCAAGATCTCGGTCCTTTGGCCTTGCTTATCCTATCCTTCCATTTCATTTTGATCGGACAGTCAATATAAATCCAAAAATGTTTCTTATATCGGACGACTCATGTCCTTCCTTGATCTTAATGGCTAGAAAACCTCCTGAAGCTCTTACTTGATATTTGTCGGTTGAGATCTAATTCTTCACAACCTATGAATTCCCCTCAATCTGATGCTCCTGGAATATCTCGAAATGATAATGGATGACTCTTATGCGTCATCTCTTCTGAGCCTCCTATGTGTCATCTCTTATGATATTTTGGGTTTATACTTGGATTACATCTAAACCAAGACCATCGATTTGTTGGGAATTTGATCCCTATCACGTTAATGTGCCTTCCCTTCTGATCTTCAATTAATGTTTCTTTCTTATGATCTATTTCATCGCTATTTCTCCTTATATTTTAATAATTATTTGTGCATTCTTTACTCCTTCTGTACATGGATTCTTTGTATGCTCTCTCATGATCTTTTAGGATATCAAAGACATATAATGATAATACCATATTGATATTCTTGACATTAATTCCATAATCAACATTGATCATTTTAACCATCTTTGACATCAATGCCAACACCATAACACCATGTCCAACAGATATAACCTTGTCTTGTCTTGGAGTTCCAAATATTGTTGAGGTTCTCATGCACTCTACAATGACCACACATCCCCATGTTGGAGATATATGTTACCCCCTAGAATCTAGGGCTAATTAGAGGATATTTTTCTCGTATTATCCATACCATAGAAAACATTTCTGTAAAAGAGATCCATGGTTCTCCAAAGATAGTTGACCATATATACTTCCCACAATATGCTCAAATCACTCACATTTGATGACTATGGTGCATGAAATACATGAGTTACATTATTTCATTTCTCCATATTAAGAATTAGCACCTTATGTACTTTCCATGAAAGTAGTGACTATTGGTTGTGTTGAGAAATGGATCATGATGCTCTAAAATTGAACCTTTTCCCTTGTTTCACCTTGATTATCATCATCATATTCTAGATAAGTTATGTCACTCATGGGTTAAGTTCTACCACTGGGGGGATTTGATAGTTGTAGCGTGTTCATATCCCCATCCATACATAACATTATCCATCCTTCCCATTTCCATTGTCCCACTATTGGGTTGGCTTTCATATGTCAGACGTAAAGGTTCATGCTTCATAATTGTAAGTTTTAAACCTATGAAGTAAAGCAATACATATATATTCTTAAGCAAAACATAAATTAATCAATGGCTCATAGTACACAAAGCTTTACACTAGAAACCTTTAACCGGGAGAAAACCAACCTTTCTTGGTGTCGCACCTTTCAACTCTTCATGTTTTAATTTCACCATTCACCATACAATATATACAAGGTTTTAGGTATTCTGTAGCTACCAAAACCCTAATCCCTTAATATGGGATCAATTTAGAAAACCGCTAAAAATAGCAAAATCCACTAAAATATGTGAAGATGCAACTATATATATATATATCTAACATGTGAAGATCAAAATACAAAACAAATGAAAAGTAAATTAAAAGTAAAAAAACAAAATATATGAAGCATGAATAATGCCCCCTCTTTTAGATTTTGACTTTTATTAGTCCATTTTAGATATACATTCATTGCATAGTACTTGGGGTTTTTAAAGAGATAAAGGTCATTTTTGTATTTTCTTAGGATAAAATCTAGAAAGATATTATTATTGCAATGAGAAGGGTGCAAGATATCTCATATATAGAGATAAGCACTTCTCATTTGTGAATCATTGGTAGCAAATTTGGAGAACATTAATTGTATACTTATTCTTATCTATATTTGCTATGGATGGATAACTAGAGCGACTTCTTGAGGATGATGTCTTATGGATTGCTTTACAAATTTCATGGATTCTCATGGCTAGGATTTTGAAGGCAAATCAATTTCTTGAGTAAGTGGTCTCACTTGATCTTATGGATTTTGTTTATGAACTATTATAAGTGTAGTTGTACTTCTCTAGAGGAGGTGGTGCATTCTATTTGTGTCTTTCTAGAACAAGTCCCTTATTCATAACTCTTAGAACTAGTGGAGTGCAACATATTGCCCTAGCGAACAACCCTAACTATAACCCTAGTTATGCATACACTTTCTCAAGGGAGTCCTTATTTGACACCATATGCCCCCCCCCAAAAAAAAAGAGTAGGTACTAGTCTTCTCCCATCTAGTCAACCCAAAATCCAAAATTTCACTTGGTATTATTGTTTTAGGGTAAATTTAGGGTTTTATAACAACTTATATACATTTGTCAGCCATAATAAACCCTAGACATATTGGGATTTTGTGTGTTCATGACCTAAAAATAATTTACAGACATAAATAGACTTGATGATTTTTATTTCTAAATAATTAAGGATAGACATCTTTATTTACTTGGTTGTCATATCCCTTTTAATTTTAAGAGTTAGCTAGTTGTATAAACCCTAGATCTATCCATTGTTTTATCCCTACTTTCTACTTGTTTGTAATCTATTCAAAAGGTTGAAATATGTTGTTGTTGTAACTTGTTTACTACTATTTTTTTTCATAATTATTGCAAGTTTTACAATAGCCATTAGTAATTTTCAAATGTGAATAGTTTGGGGATAGTTTTGCATTAAATAGTGACTTGATAAGTGCTCTAAACAACCATAAAAGCACATTAAACTCAAATATGGAATTTACCTTGAGTAACCACCTAATCCATACTTCTTCCTTATACATTATTGATGGTAAATTGGGTAGTTGTATAGGTGATCTTAGACTTGGTCCCATATTTCCCTAGGAATTGTAGAGGATACTAGGGAAGCATCTATTGTGTTGGATCTCTCCTTCACTAAGATGAGGGAATTGTTTGTCTAGGTGACAGTGGAAACACTTCCATGTTCCACTCATATTTGTACCTTATCAAGGCTTTTCACTAGGGTGAAACATTGTGTGATAACAAGGACACTGCTAATTCTAAAGTGGGATGACATGTTAGGTTCCTACCCTAACCTCCCTCCTTTAAGCTACCTAGGAGTTATCCAATTGATGTATGTGGCCATCCTCTTTGAATAAGACACTTTAGATGGCAATGGATAATTATTTAATGTAAAATGATCCACTTTATAAGGCCCACTAGGTTGTTGATACCCATTAATTATGGGACCACAAGTAGTTAGTGTTTTTTAATTGAGAATCTATTTAAATAGGATAGGAGGATATGGGATGTTTTTTCTTGTATTTTTGTATTTGGAGCTCTACTTAGTGAAAGGACACCCCACCTTACAAGACACGTGAAAATTGCTCGCTTTCTTATTATTATCATAATACAAGGGTATATTTCACATATTTCATCTTATTTGTCACTTGAGTCTAGTTTTATATAATCATATTCTCTACATACATGTTTTTTGTTTCAAGTCTAATGGTTAAGGAACACTACATAGCTATTGGTTGGTCCAATAACAATAGAGTAGAGATTCCTACAACCAGGACACTCATTAATTTGATGTAGGATGTTGGAATAAAAATATTGGATATAGGGTGACTCAAAATTCATAATAGGACGACTATAGGGGTCCTCACAAAACATAGGACTGATGCATCGAGAGATCATGAAAGGAACCAATAAAAAAAGTTCAAATTCACAAGTAGATTCTCTAGAAAAATATGCAAATATCATGGACCCAAGATTACTTCAAGTAGAGAACATAGTAGAGGGACACTCCACAACTCAATCCAAAAATCATTTTTGACCTTATGGGAGACAAGGTGTTCAATTGTTTACTTAAAAAATCCTCTCTTATTCAGTATTTGACTAATTTATATCTAGTTTAGGAGTATTATTCTAGTGAACAATGATCAACTCTTCCAAATTTAGTTGAACCCATACTAGTATTAATTCATTGTTTCTATTGATGATGATGATGATTAAATTCCCCTAAGACCGAATTGGTCTATCGGACCTTAAGAGGGTAAGTGATTACTTGTAATTCTTTAGAATTTTGTTTCTGTGCTCAGAAAGAATTAAGAGAAGTTTTCCAAGATCGCCATAATTTTGTTGAGTTAAGAGGTTAGGAAGGTTGGTAGTGTGACAAATATTTTGAAAATTATATCTAATATGGGTATAGTTTGGACAATCTAAGAGAAAGTGATTTTCATCTTCAACCTTCTTAGTGTCACAAAGGTGACACACTCTTTCATCCCATGGCATTTTAGGAATTGACTAATGCCCAGTTTCACTATGAATTTTATTTGGGAATAATAAGACAGTTTTTGTTTCAAGAAGTAAAAATAGATACATAAGTGTTTGTTTTTAAATAAAATGAGTAGAATTTTTTAATTTAAAAAGACACAACATATAAATAATTTCATAGTTTGTATTTTATCTTTTTTATTTAATTACAAAATATTAAAAAAACACAACATACTTATTAAAATTTCATAAACAAATAACAAGTTAAACATATTAAAAATAAATTAAGAATATTTTTAATATATAAATCAATTAATACATAAATATATAAAGATTTATATACACAAAAATTTGAAAGACTTAAAAACTTCAAAAGACCGATCATGTGTAGATGATGATAGTTAGCTTACCTTATAGTCACAACACTTCACAACATAGGCCTTCATACCATGCAATTAATATGACCATTCACATGTCTACACAATCATAAATGGTTGATCAATAATTTTGTCAACTTCTTTGAGGTCAAGTTCAAAACACTGCCTCTACCTCTATGTACAAGATCTCCTAAAATGCTCAACATACTAGGTGGACATGTCATTACATAGATTATGATTTTTTTGTTTATTTGATATGGTGATATGCAACATATGTGACTAAGACATAAATTCCCAAATAAAATGAAATTCAAATGTTATGTATTATAATTATATTTTTCTTAAAATATGAGAAAAAAATGAAATCTTCCATGTCAATGTGGTTCCTTGTAACATGTGGTTCCTTCTCTAATTGGATCACATATAAAACTCACAAAACACATATGCATCCATGTTATATTCTTCCTAAAATGACATAATGAAGCCCAAAATCCACAATACACAACCGTTCCACCTTCTTGCTTCCGCAACACGAGCACACCTCCTCATCAATAACCCATGTTATTGTTGGATGGTGACAACACATCTTAGTGGATAAAACTCGATTCCTCTTCCTCAAACATGGTTGTGGATATTGGTCCTTCATATCCTTGTAAAATTTTGATATTTTTCATTTAAATGCGAGGCCTATGAGGTTCTTAGGATATTGTAACCTTGTTTTCTTCACTAGTTTGACAGAGAGCAATAAAGATATCCCCTCCCCCCCATTTATTTTGTTGTTTGTTGTTTGCTATGCTTTCATCTTTCTTCCCATTAATTCACTATTTTTGGGTCCATTAATTCAATGCTTTTAGGCTCTATTTACAACAATTGGTATCATAGTGTTAGATATGTGATATATGTGTCTGTTTTTTGGCGGTTTTTCAGCACATAGTTTTTCACCAATGGTTTTCTATTTCTAGTTAAGGAATTAGGGTTGTTGACTAATCCAGGTCAGTGGATTAGGGTTTTGGATTTCATTGGATCCTATATGTATATTGTATTTTAAACAATATATGAGTGAATGAATATAGAATATGTTGGTTTTCTTGGTTTGGGTTTCTAGAGGAAAAATCTCTGTGTAAAGTGTGTACTTTCCATTTTATCTTTTATGTTATTTTATTGAAAATATGTTTGCAATAAAATATTATACAAGGTTAAAATCTACATTTGGTATTAGAGAAATTATTGGCTTCAAGGGGACACCTTTGTGGTCATGGGATTGGATCAAGACTGTGATAATACTTGTTGTAGTGGGAGATCTACGGTATTGATTCATCAAGTGGAATGAGATGGAGAGTAGTTCACAAATAGAGATCGATCAACTTAATGGGAAACATTTTGAGTTGTGGAAGCTCAAGATGGAAGATATGTTCGTAGATAGAGATCAATGGAGTGTGGTGGATCCAGGTATTGCACCTACAGGAATGTCAATAGATGACTGGAAAAACTTGGATCGAAAGGTGAAGAGAACAATCCAATTGTGTGTCTCAGATTCAGTATTACTGAATGTGTTAGGGGAAACTACAACCAAGGAGTTATGAAATAAGTTAGGGAACTTGTATCAATCTAAGTATCGGTTAAATAAATTGTTCCTATGGAAGAATTTGTATAATGTGAGGATGAGATATGGAGACTCGGTGACAGAGAATTTGAATGCATTCAATACTGTGGTAAGTTAGTTTTTATTTGTTGATATTAAAATTTCAGATGAAGATAAGTGTATTAGTTTATGTTGCTCTTTAATAGACTCGTGGGATAGTATGGTTGTGGCCATAGGTAGTAACACAACTAAATTGAGTTTTGATGATATGGTATCATCCTTGTTTTCGGAGGAGATGAGATAGAAGAACATGGAAGGACATAGAACAAATGCATTATTTGCAAGAGGATGCTCCCGGAAAAGAAATAGATCTAAGTCCTCAAGTGGAAGATCTAAGTCTAAGGGTAGATATAAATATCCAAGAAAATTTGTAAAGGTATGTTGGATATGTGGAAAAGAAGGCCACTTCAAGAAGCAATGTAGATCCAAAAGTGATGAGAAAGTGAAGGGATATGAAGGTGATCCCTTTACAAAAGAAATGATCTCCAAGGAAGAAGGAGGGGATGTGTACTCGGATTCTTCAAGAACACATGTAGATCATGAGGCATGGTTGGTTGACTCAGGTGCATCCTTTAATATGAATCCCCATAGGGAGTGGTTCTATGAATATGAAAGGTATGATGGAGGTAATATTTTCTGATGAAAAACCCCTCCCACTCCTGGGGCCTGCACGACCTCTCGATCTACGATCATTCGAATTTTGGAGCTAAAATAACTCATCGACTCCTTTTGAGCCCTCAAACACGTTACATAGACATTAAAATACCCTTTCCCAAATGTAAAATATGTTTTTTGGGGGTCGTCGAGCACTAGAAAAGCCTCCCTAGGAACTGTGGGCCAAACCTCTATTCTTCAAAGAATTCAAGACTTCAAAGCTATCCTGCTTTGGGAATATCAACAGAAAAAACCTCCAATCCTTATGAACACCTAATTAATGGAGTTTCAAACCGCAGAAGGGATCGATGAATCACAACATCCACACAATTCTAAGGATGGGATGGATTTCGAGAGTTCGAGCTTCGACAAGTCCACTCGCTCCAACTCACAACACTCCCAAAGTGATGAACTCTGAAGTAGATCAAACAACTCTGGATATTCCTTCAAATCGACAGCTAACAATCACTTCATAGCTCCGGTCTTTGTGATTTTTTGAAGAACCACACCACAGTTCTCTTAGAGTGATGGAATGACGAATACACACCATGATCAATCAACGGCTCACACCTCCCCATCAACCAATGGACACGATTCACTACGGGACTCCAGGGTTCAAGAGTTTTGAAAGCCTAACTCTTGCGATCCTCTAGAGCACCAGACTAGAAAAATCACAAAGGAACCAAATCGACGATCCCTATGCCTCGATAGATGGATGACCTGGATTTACTCCAGGATTCAGGAATTCGGAGATCCATGCAACATGACCCCTTGTATCACTCGAATGTCGAAGTGTCTGAGTTCTTCCCCTTCCTCCACATGTCCTCCTCTATATCAATGACTAGGATGATCTCCACTATTTGGAACTCCATACATCCTCGACTCAACGCAACATATAACTTTTTCCCTCTAAAGTGCTAAACCTTTGAAGCATGCGATATGCTGCCACGTGTTCCCCCCCCTTTTTTCGATGAATTTGATTGACTCTAGTATTCATATCGTTGGATGGATTAAACACTTCTCACCTCCAGTATCCTAGACTTACGAAGCATGAAGTACTCCTAGGGATAAATTGAACGCTACTCTTCCATATCTGAGGGTCATGATGAATCCCCGACCATGTTCACTCAGATCTCGACCTCTCAACTTGAGAGACCTCAATAAAAATTTCTTCCTTGAGGATTATCACCACTATCCCTCTCAAGATTTACTTCGTGAGGTGTTTTAATCCTTAAATTCCTTCCTTGGGCTCCTCTGCGCACTATGAAACCTCAACTTTAAAAAAAATATTTCTAAGTCCTCCCTAGATGATCTGGATTATAGGATTATTTTTGGCACAAAATGAGAGCGGATATATAATAAATAAATGTACATAGATATCTCATATATCCAATAATATAACATAAATGTATCATATATGCAACCATAAACACATAGATACAACAATGCACAATTTTCTATTAATGAGCAAAAATGTACGAAGACTGTAAAAATACAGAGTGAAAGACTCACTAGAATGGTGGCATCTTATCTCTGAGAAGAGATGTGTCTGCTACTCGCATTCACAAGAAGATAATTTTAAAATGAGGCTCCAAAGGAATTTTTTTCATAAATAAAATCCAAATCCCTAACCTTGGAAGATGAAAAGCCAACACTTTTGTCGACCCCGTTTTGGGTAGTTCGGTGTATCAACTTCTCGGGGGTGTAACTTTGGCATACAATCTTTGTTTGGGGCACACAATAGCTTGTTGGAAAGGTATCATCAAGGATATTCATTTAGGGGGCTCAATCAGAGCCTTTGGTTATCATTGAGAATCTCTATCCGAAAAAAACTTCATTTAGGCCCTCAAAATGGCCCCGGAAGTTAAAAATTGCTAAAAATAGTAAACTACCAAAATTGCTAGAAAACTGTTTTGAGCCAGTTGGAAAAGGTGGGTGGCCACCAATATCCACCTAGATCAATCCTCCTTTATTAGGAATAAATTTTCTCCATTGTGTTGAGTGCTCGGGGGAGAGGGAAAGGTGTTTGTTGAATCTGCATCTTGATAAGATGCTTTCCTTGTTGGAGAAATTGCATTGCTTAGCTTGTTGAAGGTTGTCACGAACATGTGGCTGGAAGGGATGGAAATTTTTAAGCAGTTTGGATACATGAGATGCATGTGTGAAAAAGGAATCTTTATACTTTTTTGCAATCTTTTCGACCTGCTTTTGTTGGATAGAAGGTGCTTTGGCCGAGGCTGTAGTGGTTGCAGTATCCTTCTGTTCACCTTTTGAACAGATTGTTAAGAAGATGAATTTTGTAGTATGAGATACTTCCTTGTGGTACTATTTAGGTGGAATAGTAGTTGGAGCTACCTTTGGTATTTAGTAGAGATGACCCCCCAGAGAAACAATGACACTGTGGGGTCGAGACTCATAAACAACATGGCCCTTCCACATATATGGTTGCCCCAAGAGAACATCACAAACATCCAATAGGGAAACATTACATAATACCTCATCCTTGAAGGGTTGGATGTCATATGAAAATCAACACTATTGGATGACATAGATATCTCTTCCATGGCGAAGCCACCCGATGTTTTATGGTTGCGGGTGTGGTGTTGTCGACAATCCCAACTGTTTGATGACCTCTGCTGAGATGAGGCTCTTCTGGCTTTCGCTATCAATAATAAAATGCAGCGGGGTCCCCTTGTTGGCCCTTAACCAAGTTTTGAGGATCCTTGGTCATGTTTGACCTACTTTTGGGACTTCGATAGACTATCGAAGACAGAGCGCATGTCGAAGTAAAGATCGTAGGATCTCGGCCCCTTTTTAGGGATTTTTGGGTTTTGCGCTTATGTAATGGGTATGGGATGTCGGCCCATGGGTTTACCCATGTTTAGGCCCATTTTCTATATAAATAGATATTTAGGTGATGTAAGAAGAGGCCAGAGAAAATTCTAAGTAATAAGTGTTAATTACTAAGTGCGAGTGGTAATTGTAGATGCTTTGTGCATACTGTGTGAGACTTGTAAAGCTAAGTGCAAGTGATTGTAAGAGACCGTGGAAGGATTTGTGTTATACTTAATGGAAGGAGTATCTAGTGAGGTGCACAGATCTCTTGTCCTCTGCGGAGTAAGATATCATGGCTATGTGCATGTAGAAGATTGACAGAAAGAAATAAATAAGAAGAGTTGGTGGACGTAGCCCCAGGGTGGGGGTAAACCATGTATATCCTACATTGTGGTTGCTATGTGCTTTATGGTTGTTCTCTTGTCTATGTGATTAAATGCTTAGTTCACTGATGTATGCTTAGAAGGATATAATATGGTAGATTAGTGCTGAATAATGTGAATAAATGCTAGATCTGATCTATGTTGGTATGATTAGTGCTTGATTATATTGGATCTGTGTGAATATTGCGTTGATCTGTTGTTAGGGTTTAGCTACGCTGTAAACTAAGGATGAATATTAACGAACTGCAACTGTTAATTTCTTTGTTAAGGTGTTACAATAACAAATTTGTGTCCCAGCTAAGGTTGCAGACACTGGAGTCCTACAACCACCCCTGCCTCTACCTCGGGTGAGACTTCATCTACTTTGCAGGTGTTGCCGAAAGGGTCGGTAGTTAGCATTTTGTTGGTGCATTGTTTTAGCGTTGAACCCTGGGTCTGCCCCTATGCCAACAAATGGTTCCATTTTCGGGACCTGAAACTTTGATTGCTAGGAACTAAAGGAAAGAAAGAAATCTATGTGCATAGATCTGTTGCCTTAGTGTGCAGTATTCTACTTGACCTGTAAAGCTCAGTGCTAAGAAGAGAAGTTAGATCTGAAGAAAAGAGGTAAGATCTCGAAGCTTTGTGCTCTAATAAAGGTAAGAATAGTGAAAAGTTTTAGATCTGGAAGCTTTGTGCTCTACTAAAAGTAAGATTAGTGGAAATTTTTGTTTCAAGAGTATGGATCTAGGTATGTTTGATAAATTTTATCCTAGTCTAAAAACTTGGGAAAAGCTAGAAGGAAAAAGGTTTGATATGAGTATATCTGATAGAAATAATGAAAGATATGTTATTCCTATGCATAGAAAGAATGTTTGGACTAACAAATGGATGCAGGATCCTAGAAAGTTTGTTTTGCAAGTTAGCTACTATGATCCTAGTGCGTAGTATAGGAAAGGTTGGGAATCATTTAAGAAAAAAAGAGGATTAACCCTTTGTTACAGTTGTAGAAGACCGAGACATCTTGCTAAGGAATGCTCTGAAATAATACCTAGTTGTCTTTGTTGTAAAGCTATGGACCATGAAGTTTTATATTTCCTTAGAATGATTGCTAAGATTGACGGAATGAATATGAGACAAGAAAACCTTGAGGAAGGTCAAGAAATTGAGACCATGGAAGAACCCCAGATAGAATTAGAGACTGTACTATTGAAAATGAAAGAAACCCTAAATGATCACATAGATATCAACTTATCAAATATCTTCAAAGAAAAAGAATGCATAGAAGCAAGAATAGGAGACTTCGACATAGACTGTGTTTTGGATGAGGAAACACAGGTAAATATCATGACAGAAAGAACTTGGGAAGATTTAGGAAATCCTGATATGACTCCTTCATTGGGAGGAATAGGATTATTCAGGGGAAAGTTGATAACCCTATGTGGAATACTCACCCAGGTATCTATGAGTGCTCATGGAGCTTCGACAGAGGAATATTTTGAGGTTGTTAGATTCATTGAGAAAAACACTCCATTTACTATGTTATTAGGAAAAACTTGGATTAAGAAAGATCAGACCAGAAAAAAAGAAGAGGAGGCCCTAGAACAGAAAAAATAGGAATTAAAAGATTTCATGACTAGGAGGATAGCACACTTGATTGCAGAAAAGGAGAACATATTGAAGATACTTAGAACCAGAAACTTGGATCACAAAGATGAAAGAACACAAGAATATCGATTAGCGCACTTACCACAGATAGAGAAGTAGTATTACTCTCTGATCCTATGAAAGAATCTCAACAACGGAAAACTGTTATGCCAAAAGAAGACAGGAATTAGAATCAAAAGAGGAATACCGAGACAAAGATCACTGGGAAGAAGGCTAGAAAAATCAGCAAGAAGAGAGCAAAGGTAGAAATGTTATAGAAGGGCCAAGAAGGAACTTTGCGGAAGGAAGATTTAAAAAATTGGAACTTCGTCGAGATATCAAAAAAGCACCCCATGGCACTTTGCCATGGAAAAGCGATATGACTGTTGGAAGCATTATAACCATTGGATCGACATTCTAGAATGGTTATAATGGTAGTTATGACTAGAAAATCTCGCCATCGGAACGTTGGGACCGCATTGCAACAGACATAAATGCATTGATGGAAAGCTTCTTATCCATTGGAGGGATATGTTACATCGTTTCTACTTAGTCCATCGACTGTTGCACCGAGAACACTTTTGTGAATTGTATCATAACTAACAATATAACCCATTACTACCGCATTGTGATTAGCAATATCGACACCGATTATATTTCTTTAAGCACTCATACATCCACCCGAGTTTTCCGACCAAGAGCGTGCATGTCGAACGAGCTCAACACTGTGCATATGTCAGTCGAGGAAGTTTTAATTGATATGATGGTTGAGAGAGTGATGTCTATAGGAATTCAAGATTGATCGACGCGAGGAGTGCAAACCTATCCGTCGACTGCTCGCGGATCCACACCATCCCAACCAAAAGCAGAGAATAGAACCAAGCACAGAGATGATCTAGCAAACACGAAGTTAATCCCAACCATATTACCTGACTACATCCCACCTCTGGCCAGTGCAGGGATTTGTGATAGTGTCCCGAGGGAATTTTATTACACCATGTTTATTGCGTACCTCCCGAAGGGGATGCATACAGTCAGAGCGTAGAAAGATAATATCGCGACGTTGAAGTTCATCGACTTCAACCTAGGTGACTACAAGAATCATAGCATGCTTTCTCCTTACAAGTATCTAACCAAGATGAAGGGGAAGAATTCAAAAATAATTCCCCAGCCATGGACTATGAACCTTGCGCAGTACACCCTCTTGAATGTGATGACGATCCCCCACTTTGGAGGGCACTAGGAGGTTAATGTGTGTGTTAGGCTCCTGCTCTCATGTTACCATGGAAGATACCTATGCTAGATAGACACATCATATTCGATTTGACACTGATCCATAGGATCACCAAATTGAGCATGCAAGGACCTAACCCGCACAGAGAATTAAGGACACTTATGACGATGTAGAAAAGGGAATGCGAGGCTACAAGGTAGATTCCATACAGAATGGTTCAGTGTGCCTGGCATGCCAACTGATTGTAGGGAAGCTAGTGAGGAAGAACCAACCTACACAAGTCACAAGATTCATTGTTGACCTAGACAGGAAATGTGTAGAAGGACTCCAGATGAACTAGGCGAAGTACTTGGTCAACCAGCTGGAATTAGACCATCGTGAAGCTCAGGATTAGGGCTACGAGTTCCACTTTAGTTGTCTCCTGATCCTCATTACATTTACTAGTTGTAAAATGTCGGAAGGTGTGACCTTCCCAGACATTGATTCATTCGATCCGCTCGTTGCGAATTTCACCATGCTTTGGTACTTGAGCGATATGGGAAAAAAGTGGCAATTGAATGCGGTCTTTCATACCTATTATCTCCAACTGAAGAGGGATATCAAAACTACCCCTGACATGATTCTGAACAACCTACATCAGTTCCGATACCTCATGAAGTTTCATGCAGATTGGCACTTCATTTATATCATCATGCATGCAGGTGAGCAAAAAGAAGAGATTCAATCGTTCTAGAAGCTCACAGAGGAGGACCTTGAAGAGATCACCAAGGAACGGTCAGCAGAACTCCTCATCCCTGCAGACCCTACAAAAATGTCATAACCTAAACTAATCGATAGCCGTAAGACCACTCATGAAGCAATGGATTGTCCTAGACCCAGCAGAAGGAATAAGGATGAAGAGGTCCAAAACTTGAGCAATGCATCAGAAGGAACTTCTTCAGTATCACCTGGACGAGAGGGTGATGATGAAGTAGAAGAGACAAATAGAAAAAAGGACTAGTAGAAGCAAAGTGAAGTAACACCGCCCAGGGACCCTACTGATGAGGCCAATCCCTTGAAGAAAAGGAAGGTTTCTCCCACAAAACCCACTTCCTGAAAGAAATCTAGAGATACCTTGACTAAGATACAAATTGTTCTCACTGTGGATGACTTCGACTTTATCATCGCAGTTGTAACAGATGCCTCACAAGACATCTTGTAGAAGCATAAAGCCAAGCACGAGGATATGTATGATAGAATCGAGGTTGAACTCAGCGGGGTATAGGAGGCCCTTCAATCCAGCTGCGTAGTATCCACTGTGCCCCCACCATCAGAAGCACCTGAGTTGGGAGATGATATTTCCGAACTCTGTAGACTAGCTGATGCGATCGAAGCTCACCTTCGTTGTGCACAGGAAGAAACTAAACAAGCCATAGAGGCACTAAAGAAAGTACAAAAAGTAGTCATAGAGAAACGACGAGTTGCACAGAAAGAGAAGGTTTCCCTCCAAGATAAGTTTGAAGAAGGGAAAGTGTAGATCGAGCAAGACAAATAGCAGTTTCTCACAAAGCAGGTGGGAGTAAAAGAAGCAGTCAGCAAAGCACTTCGCTCTATGACAGGCTTAGAGAAAAAGGAGGAATACCCAGTGGAACATCAAATAGAGCAGCTCGCGGAAGCTATCCAACAGATTCAACAGAGAATCACAGACCTCAAGATATTAACAGTGCAAAGTACCCTGCAGGAAGTGTGAGATCAAAGAGAAGCCACTTCCTGGAGCGTAGTCGAGAGGATTGGAGCATTCGGTCTGGAATGTAAACAACTAAGTGCTCACAATGCATAGAATTATGAGCGACTCACTGAAGATATTGAGGTTAAGGTACTGGAGTCATAGCTCCAGGAGGAAAAGAAGCAAGAAACAATAGTATAGGTGTAGTTGAAGCTCCTTTTAGTAGTTGGAAGGAAGAAGTGATCCCAAGAATAGTGCACTCCTCAACTGTAGGTCCACACCATCTAGAGAAAAGTCATGGAAGTGACTCAAAGGCTCCAACCAGTCCAAGACGAAGCTTTCCAACTATTTGAGGATATTGAAGGCTGAGGCACAGAGTTGGAACAAGTAGTCAATGCATTCGAACAACGTTTAGAGGGACCTATCAACAAAGTAGTCATCCAAGAGTTTGTCGAGCAAGAGGCCCTGGCACAACAACAAGTCGAAGCAGCATGAGCCAAGCTCGAGGATTTTGAAGCACAACTACCCATACCAGAGTGACTCGATACGAGTCACATGTGAGTGTTGGGGGCCTGTTGGCCCTTGACCAATTTTTGAGGATCCTTGATCATGTTTGACCTACTTTTGGGACTTCGATAGGCTATCGAAGATGAATCGCAATTTGAATGAGAGATCACGGGATCTCAACCCCTTTTTAGGGATTTTTGGGTTTTGGGATTATGTAACGGGTATGGGATGTCATGCCATTGGTTTACCCATGTTTAGGCCCATTTTGTAATGTATAAATAGATAGCTAGGTGATGTAAGAAGAGGCCAGAGAAAATGCTAAGTGCTAAGTGTTAATTGCTAACTGCATGTGGTAATTGTAGATGTTTTGTGCGTACTGTGTGATGAGAATTGCAGAGATAAGTGCAAGTGATTGTAAGAGACTATGGAAGGATTTGTGTTGTACTTCATGGAAGGAGGATCTAGCGAGGTGCACAGATCTCCTGTCCTCTATGGAGTAAGATATCATGGCTCTGTGCATGTAGAATATTGATAGAAAGAAATAAAGAAGAAGAGTTGGTGGACATAGACCCAGGGTGGGGGTGAACCACGTATATCTCACGTTGTGGTTTCTATGTGCTTTATGGTTGTTCTCTTTTCTATGTGATTAAATTCTTAGTGCACTGATGTATTCTTAGAATGATCTAATATGGTATCTTAGTGTTGAATAATGTGAATAAATTCTATATCTTATCTTTGTTGGTATGCTTAGTACTTTATTATATTGGATCTGTGTGAATACTGTGTTGATCTGTTGTTAGGGTTTAGCTGTACTGTAAACTAATGATGAATATTAACAAACTATAACTGCTAAGTGATTTGTTAAGGTGTTACAATCATAGATCTGTGTCCCAACTAAGGTTGCAGACAATGGAGTCCCGCAACCACCTCTGCCTCTACCTCGGGTTAGACTTCATCTGCTTTGCAGGTGTTGCCGAAAGGGTCAGTAGTTAGGGTTTTGTTGGTGTGTTGTTGTAGCATTGAACCCTGGGTCTGTCCCTGTGCCAACACCCCTTCACCCACATCTGTGAATGAAAAAGGTTCTCCCCCTCTTCAGGATCTGTTGGTTCTTCTGGTTGAATTGTTACGGTCGCAACAATAGTGGTGGGGTATGCGTCGATGATATGTCTTTTACTAGTATTTTCATAATCATATACTGAATCAGGGTTTGGCTCCTTGTCATTGATATCAACCACCAATGACTATTTTGAGTGAAATTCCTCAGTGTTGTGCCAGGGGATTTTGTGGAAATCGCACCATTTTCTGGTTTCCTTCTTTTTCTTCCCATGACCCTTCTTTTCCTGTGGCTTGGACTAGTTTTAGGGACACTGTTTTTTAGGGTTGTATTTATCATACTTTAATTGTTGCATATTTTCATACCCAAACTCTCATTTTATTTGATGATTAAATTTATGCTCAATTTTAACATCATATCATTAAGAAGCAATGAGTGATGAGATGTCCAGAAAATCCATTTCAGTTTGGATGTATCTATGTAGATCCCCACGGTATTTTAGAACCAAATGTCGTTCAGAGTCTTTGATACCTATATTGGTGTGAAAGGTATGGAAGGTATTGGTGAACTATGGAACTTCTTGGCCCCTCTCTTTTCGTAGTGTGGTCCATCTCATATACTGGTCCTCATAGTTTCCAAAATGGTAATACTGTTACTTTACCGCATCCACAAAACAATCCCAAGTGGGATCAACCCCATATATTCCAGAATCTTCTGTGGAACTTTTCTCCCAGTAAGTTTCCCACCAATTTTGACATGGGGGATATATTTAAGGAGTGCGAAGGTGATATTTTCCCTGTCGGAAAAATGGTGAACAGAGAAATAACCTTCTAACAGATTTAACCATTTGTCTAGGGCATCTGCATCTATTTGACCTTCAAATACAGGTATATCAAAATTAACATGTAACTTGAAAGGAGAAGTGATTCCAAAGTGGTTTTTGGATGAATATGCACCTATTTCTATCAACAAGCGTTGAAGGATGTGGGAAAAATTCTCCATCATTTCGTCCCTCTGTCACGTGAGAACTTGCTCAAGCAACAGATTGATAGAATCGTATGCTCCATCGTTTTTCTTTTCTTACTCCATGGAGGGTTTCTTGGGCATTTGAGAGTGATTTTATTCAAGAGAGACAATATCGAGACCCAACTTTCTATACTCAAACCTCGTCGGGGACATGCACTGAGAAAAAAAAAATCAAGAGCAGCTTGCTTTGATACCACTGATCCTGATTATTTTTGGCACCAAATGAGACCGGAGATATAATAAAGAAATGTACAGAGATATCTCGAATATCCAATAATATAACATAAATGTATCATATATGCAACCATAAACATAGAGATACAGTAATACACAATTTTCTATTAATGAACAAAAATGTACAAAAACTGTAAAAATACAGAGTGAAAGACTCACTATAATAGTGGCATCTTATCTCTTAGAAGAGATGTGTCCGCTACTCACATTCACAAGAAGATAATTTTACAATGAGGCTCCAAATTCCTTTTATCATAAAGAAAATCCAAAACCCTAACCCCGAAAGATGAAAATCCAACAGTTTTGTGGACCCCATTTTGGGTAGTTCGGTGTATCAACTTCCCAGGGGCGTAACTTTGGCATACGATCACCGTTTGGGGCTCATGATAGCTCATTGGAAATTTATCGTCGAGGATATTAATTTAGGGGGATAAATTAGATCCTTCGACTATCATTGAGAATATCTATCCCAAAAACCCTTCATTTAGGCCCTCAAAATGGCACGGGAAGTTAAAAACTGTTAAAAATAGTAAATTACCAAAATTGCCAGAAAACTATTTTGAGATAGTTGGAAAAGGTGGGTGGCCACCGATATCCACCTGTATCGCTGAAAAAATATAAAAATTGTCCTCCTCGAGACTCTAAAGGTATATGAGGTCCCTTCACACACTCCTTACGCTTCATCGACTCAGCTCCTCAACACTTAGCTCAGGGATGGCCCGGTGCACACCTTGCATGAGACTTCTTCAAACTTTTCTCTCCACCAAGAGACTATGCACGGATTGCACTTCCTCTGCAATGTTTCACGCTACCTATTCTAATCTTCTGAGACAGTCTTGACTCTGTCTTTGCACTCCTTATGGGAAATATGCACTCCTTGAACTAGAACTCTTAGAAGAGAAGCAATTGAAACTTAAAGCAACATTAACAGTTCACACATCTAACTGTGAAAAACATACTCATGCATATAAAATGCATAAAACACTTAAAACATAAATACAAATCACATGTACTCAATGAACTCAGAAGAATACAACACCACACATTTGGAAGAAAACATCCTCCGTTATATTCATTAAGAAAACATATACATGGATTCATACAGTCCTCCACAGTTCTCTTCAACAATTTTCTATATTGATCTTCAACAACTCTTTAAGATAATGATCAACAACATTATTTGGAAATACAATACATATATTTATACATGGAGAGGCTTCTCAAGCCTTCCCTCCAACCTACCTTAATTCTATCATGTCACAGTTAAGACATTCTCCTACTTAACCCTATTACAAAATATCATATTTACATTCAGATGTGAGTTGATGCTCGAAATATGTAGAACCCTACAGATAATTAAGACAACTTCAATCTTCGATGGCCTTATGGGATGGCTCTTACCTCAAAACATTAAAATGATTTAATTTACAATTATTTCAAAAAAAAAAAGATGCACTCTCCTTGGGATAAAAAATGCTTTGAAATGTGTGCATTGGGTGTTGAGTTGTCATCCACTCGGCCTCTTCAATACTTGAAGATGATTCTCCTACATCATACTCCTTGGCTAAGGAAATCATGAGCTCCTACTCATGGCCCTATTGTTTCTATAGTTGAAGTCCTCATGGGTCCAAAACCTTAACTTTGAGTTGTCTCCTTGTTTTTCTTTCTTGTTGTTGTTGTTGTCACTGTTCTCTTGTTGTTGCAGTCTTTTCTCCTGGTCTCCAAATCATACATCGCAGGGTTCCACCTATATTACCACTACAATATTCTCTCATCTCTTTGGCTAATATTTCCATCAACCCTCTCAAATCCATAGTTTCCTTGTCCATCTCATCCTTAGACAAGTTCTTTCTCTGCAATTCTCCCGATAATCACTTTGTTGTAGGTTTCTACTGCTGCTACCCATTGGTTGCTCATCCTTCTCCTTTATTTATTTAGAACCTTTTCTTTAATGAAGGTCCCTTTTTCTATCCTTCATGACTGTATTCCTCTAGTAATATTCTTCTACCTTTGGATGGTTTAACCATTCTTCCAGAATATCTAATTCCTTTTCCCACTGAATGAGTGTTAAATCTAAATGCTCCTCTAGGACATCTCTCTGGCTCACAACTATGCAAGTTTATTTTTTCTTTTCTTCTTTTTGAATAGAAATTGGATTTTGTCCACTCTCCTTCTCTTTGACAGTCTCCAATAACCATATTTATATTTCACCTTCTACCACACAAAAACTATTACTTTAAAAACCCTCTGTCTCTTTGGCCTCTTCCCTGGTTCCCTCCTGCACCAATTCCTCATAAGTATGGGAACCTATGAAACTCATTCCAAGAGATATATTGATATCTCTTATCATCACACTACAATACTGGGGATCTTATTCTTCCTTCAAAGTTTCCTTCCCACTCATGATAAGTGTACTCGAACTAGCTTATTCCTTCACTTCCTTATCTTTTATTGGCAACAACATATGTGCACAACCATTCTTCCCAAGGGTGTAAGTATTTTTTCTCCCATCATGTATGACATTTCTATCATATTTCCACAGTCTTCCCAATAGAACATGACAAAAATCCATGGGTATTACATCACATAAAACCTCATCCCTATAACCACCTATCTTAAATTCAACCTTACATTGTTGACTCACCATCACTTGGTGTCCCTTCTGCAACCAAGATACTTTGTACATGCTCAAATGTGCAGTTGTCTTCAGCTCCAACTTTTCCACCATTTTTGTGGATACCATATTATCAATACTTACATTGTTTATAATCACCTTGCATAAACTTACAAGAATTCCTGAACAAATTGTTTCTCTGAACTGGATCTTTTGCTTCTTTCTCTGGCTTTAAGACAACCTTCCTCATCATGAGGGACTTCTTGTGTTTTCTTACTTCTGCCTCCACATTCCTTCTTTGAGCTTCAAAAATGTGAGCTCCTCTAGCTCCCGCATTCTTCTTCTCAGGACATTCCCAAGACACATTATTTGTATTTCCACATGCATAACATTTCACTTCTCCTCCTCTTCCTCATCCTCTTCTTTGAGAAAAAGAGTGTTTGCCACCATATTGTACCCCTCAAGAACTTCCTCCTCTTTCATTATCACCGTGGTAATTTCCAGCCTCAAATCTGGGTTTCTGGAACTTCTTTAGGACAGTTCCTTTACCTCTACCTATACTCTTTCCTCTGTTTTGTTTGCTTTGTTTCTTGTCCATCTTCTCCTCTGATTTTAGTGCCACTAATCTAGGTGGATATTGGTGGCCACCCACCTATTCCAATTGGCTCCTCTTGTATGTTTTTAGTTCAACACGTTCTTTTGTAATTCTTTGTAATTGTGGGTTATAAAATTATGGGAATGTTTGAATCCCTACACATATTCCAGGTGGATATTGGTGGCATCTCACCTAATCCAACTGGCTTATTTTGTATGTTTTCATGTCATCACATCTTGTTGTACTTCCAAGGCCGTTTTGGAGACTTAATAAGTGTTTTTTGGCTCTCCACATTAAAACTATATATGGAGTTAGATTTTGATAGTGTAATGTGTATTTCTCTGAAAGACCTTTCCAATGGGATATCATGCGCCTAAAACAGAGGTCATATGCAAAAGTTACGACCTCGAGAAGTTGAGGTACCAACTTACCCATAGGGGCCCACATGAATTTTGATGTTTCACCTCCTAGAGTTAGGTTTTTGGATGTCTAGGGTTTTTGAATTCATGAGTAATATAAACACGGCCTCTCGAACCTCATTGTAATCATTCTTCTCAGACGGATGTGTGTAGCATCCACATCTCTTCTCAAAGATAGTGTAAGGTAGCTAGAGAGGTAGCGGGGGGGGCCAAAGGGCCCATTGTGATAATAGTGGAGGTCATTCAATGTAAGGTGGATTAGCTCCACTATATTATTAAATAATCCCCACTATGGTAGTTAGATATAATAAATGGGTAGTTAAATATAATAAATGTAAGAGGACTTCTTAGAAGGTTCTACTTCTAGAAGATTCCTCCACTAGAATGTTCTTAGGTGAAGGTAGCACTATATAAAGGGGTTCAAGAAATGTAATGAGATATGAAGAGAATTATTGTATTG
>SNQJ01S0008644.1:226586-245279 GCA_010110895.2 Picea sitchensis | reverse complement strand
ATAAATGTAAGAGGACTTCTTAGAAGGTTCTACTTCTAGAAGATTCCTCCTCTAGAATGTTCTTAGGTGATGGTAGCACTATATAAATGGGTTCAAGCAATGTAATGAGATATGAAGATAATTATTGTATTGGAGTGGTAGCTCAATAGGAGGATGCCCCCTTGAAGAGGCAAGTGAATAGGAGATGATCCCTTCCATAATAGGATCCATTGTATGGTGTTTCCCTACCCTAAGGGTTTGATATAATAAAGTGGTGTTTTTCTATATTGTTCTTCTATATCTATTGTGGTTATTTTGTATTCGGGTTGCAGATCTATTCAGGTTCTTAATAGATAGCTACCTGCCATTTGAGCAAGTGTTTAAGTTCTGTAGTTTTACAGTTTCATCCTATTTCATTTATTCAATAGAATATATTTTTCAATGGATATATGTGTTGTTATTCATATCTCTATTTTTATTGTATTCATTCTGTTAATCAGTTCATTCTGCTCCTAAATCTGGATTAGTGGTATCAGATAGGTTTTCTCTTCATTTTTTTTTTTTCGTGCATGTCCCCGACAATATTTGGGTACAAGAAGTTGGGACTTGAACCAATTGATTCATTGCAATATCGTTCGTGCTGAGACCAAAAATAGCCCATGGGGAATGAAAAGAAAGATGATGGAGGAGGATATCCTATTAAAATTTGGTTCAAGGAAGCGCTCACATGACAAAGGAATGAAATGATGGACAAATTTTCATAGATCCTTCAATGACTGCCCACATGAGAAGCATCTTCATCAAGTGGCCATGAAACCCCCTTCATGGTACAAGTAAATTTTGATATTCCATTATTTGAAGGAATGATAGGTGCGGATGTTGTAGATAAATGGCTGAATCTACTCAAAGGGTATTTTTTGGTCTACAATATTTCCAATAGGGAAAAGATTACTTTTTCACTCCTCAAGGTCATCCCCCATGTTAAGGACTGTTGGGATACTTACTCTGAGAAAAGGGTCGTAGAGGAATATGCAATATTTTTGGTGGCTCCTACATGGCTTTCCTTTCGGGACACCATTAAAGAACAATACTACCATGTTGGAAGGTACAAGGACTAGTACACAAGATGGACCACCCTATATTTTCTCATAATCTTGTCACCAATACTTTCCATACCCTACGCACCAAATTGGGTATCAAGGATTCTAAGCGACATATGGTGCTCAAATACCACATTTTTTTTCATAGATGCATTCAAATAGAAATGGATTTTCTGGACATCACCTCATTGGGCACAACTTATAGATACGCTGTCAAGATCGAGCATAAATTTAAGTAGAAGAGGTGAGATTTTGGATCTGCAAACTCCTCACATCTGAAGTAGGGAAAAGGCGGCCCCAACCCACATAGCAAGGGTTCGAGCCAAGATGGCCACTCTCAATACAACCAGTCCAAGCCACAACACAAGAAGGGAAATGAGAATATGAAGAAGGACACGGGAAAATAGTGTGAGTACCATAAAATCCCTTGGCACAACACGGAAGAATGTTGCTCCAAGAAGTCACTCGTGGCCGAGTTGAAGGCTGTCGAGTCAGAGGTCGATTCTGATTCTGAATCAAATCCTAAAGGAGGGAAGTGGATTATCAATGTTGAACCCAATGCCACTGTCACTACCACCAAAGTCTGTCCAAGAAAACTAGAAGAACCAGAGGAAGGGGAATGCCTCTTTCACTCACACATGTGGGTAAAGGGGGTTCCACTTCATTTCATTGTCGATAGCAGAAGTCAGAAGAACCTGATTTCAATAGAGGTCATCAAGTAGTTGGACTTGCCAACAACATCACACCCATGCCCCTACACCATCAACTAGCTTCTCCAAGGAAGATATCTCTCTGTCAGCCAACAATGTCGTATGCCCTACCACATCAAGCTTTTCAAAGATGAGGTATTGTGTGATATTTCTCCCCTTGAAGTTTGTGATTTTCTTTTAGGACAACCATATTTGTGGAAGTGTCATGTTGTGTATGAGTCTAGACCCCATAGTGTTATTATTACATTGGATATACAATTGTACAGGATACCAGAGGTAGCGTCACCTATCACTATTTCTTTAATCTATGATAAATAATGCAGTAAGGTCATTTCAAAAACTGGGAAGTTCATTTTCTTTGTAATCCATGCTCATAGTAAGAAGAAGGTTGCCACCACATCAGTGGCCTCTACATAGATCCTCTCTTTGCAGTAGATTCAAGTGGATGGGGTCATGGAAGAATACAGAGAGATCATCTCCTCACCCACCGAGGTACTGACGCATTGCCAAGTCAAGCATCCAATTGATATGACCCCTGGTGTACCTCTACCTAATGCACCATTCTATCGTCGCTCACTGATGGAAAATGAAGAAATCAAGAGTTAGATCCAAGAGCTTCTTCAAAAGGGCACATTAGATCCATATCCTCCCCTTGCGAAATCCTGATTGTACTGGTGTAGAAGAAGGATGGGACTTGGAGAATCTACATTAATTACATAGATTTAAACAAAATCATAGTCATGAACCGGTACCCGATTCCCAAGATTGATGACCTTCTTTACCAACTCAGAGGGGAAACATTATTCAACAATATTGACCTAAATTCTAGCTACTACCAGGTTCCCATCGAACCAGCTGATGTATGGAAGAAATCCTTCAAATCTAAAGAAGGTTTCTTTGAATGGTTGGTCATTCCCTTTGGCTTAAAAAATTCACCAACCACTTTCATGAGGTTGATGGATGATGTATTGATACCCTTCACCAACTCTTTTGTGGTGGTATATTTGGATGACATCCTTGTTGGCCCTTGACCAAGTTCTGTGGAAACATTGGTCATGTTTGACCATTTTGGGACTTCGACAAGTTGGTCAAAGATGAAGCACCTAGGCAAAGCGGAGATCACAGGATCTCGCCCATTTTTGTGGGCTTTTTGGGTTTTAGGGTTTATGTAAGAGGTATTGGATGTCGGCCCATGGGTTTTTCCCATGGTTAGGCCCTTTTGTAATGTATAAATAAGTATCTAGGTGAGGTAATAAGGAGTCGATGACTTAGTGCTAATATTAGTTATGTGCAAGAAGATGTGTTAAGGCTTGCAGAGCTAAGTGCAAGAATTTTGTAACTACTTTGTGAATAGACTGTGTAAGGATTTATGCTTTCATCTAACTTGGGGAAGGAGGATCTAGTGAGGTGTGTGAAAATCTACTGTCCTATGTGAAGTTGGCTTTGTGGCTTGGTGCTTGTAAGGATATTGAAGATGCTAATAAAGAAGAGAAGAGGAGTTGGTGGACACAACCCCACACTAGGGTGAACCACATATATCATGTGTTATTGTGCTTTGTGCAATGATATTTATGGTGTTTATGTACTTATTTTCTTGATCTAGATGCATGATAGTTATATCCAATGATTCTTAGTGTTTTATGATGTGAATGAATGTTAGATCTATTCTAATTCTATGTGCTAAATGATTATATATACTTAGATATTGATTAATAATGCATTGTTATGTAATCCAGGTTTGACCTGCAATGTGAATAAGGGTTAAAGACTAATGAATGTTAATTGCTAAGTGATCTATTAAGTATTGTGATCACGGATCTGTGTTCTAGCTAGGTTGCAGACACCTGAGTCCCGCGACCCCCCCTACCTCTACCTCGGGCGAGACTTCATCTGCTTCACAGGTGTTGTCGAAAAGGCCGGTAGTTAGAGTTTTTTTGGTGTGTTTTTGAAGCATTGAACCCTTGGTATGCCCCTGTGCCAAAAAATGGTTCCATTGACGAGACATGAAACTATGATTGTTGGGAACTAAATAAAAGAGAAGGATCTGTGCATAGATTTGTTGCTTTAGTGCATAGTACTCTGCTTGACTTGTGAAGCTCTGTGCTAAGCAAAGGAAGCCCGATATGAAAAAAGAGGTAAGATATTAAATATTTTTTCTCTGATAAAGGTAAGATAAGTGGAAATTGTTTCTTTGAAAGTATGAATCTAGGTATGTTTGATAGATTTTTTCCTAGTCTGAAAACTAGGGCATGGCTAGAAGAAAGAGTTGATTTGAATGAATTTGATAGAGATAGTGAAAGATATGTTATTCCTATGCAAAGAAATAATTTTTGGACTAATAAGTGGATGTAGGATCCTAGAAATAATTTTTGCAGATTGCAAGTTCAACACTATGATCCCAATTCATAGTACATGAAAGTTTGGGGATCATTTAAAAGAAAGAGATAATTGACA
Source organism: Picea sitchensis (assembly GCA_010110895.2). Classification (NCBI taxonomy): domain Eukaryota; kingdom Viridiplantae; phylum Streptophyta; class Pinopsida; order Pinales; family Pinaceae; genus Picea; species Picea sitchensis. The sequence continues at coordinate 241,036 of SNQJ01S0008644.1, read as the reverse complement.
ATGTGTTATAACTGCAGAAGACTAGGACATATTGCTAAAGAATTCCCTGGCATACGTCCTACTTGTCTTTGTTGTAAAGTTGTTGGTCATGAGGTTTTGTATTTCCCTAGAATGATTGATAATGTTGAAAAGATGAACTTGAGACAAGAAAACCATGAAGAAGGTCAAGAAACTAAGGATATGTTAGATAATCAGAAACAATCAGAGACTATGTTATTACAGCTAAAAGAAACATTGAATGATCACAAAGACATCAGTTTGCTAGAGATCTTAAAATAAAAGCTGTGTATAGACATAAGAATACGAGACTTCGACATAGACTGTGTCTTGGATGAAGAAACACAGGTGAACATTATGCCAGAAAGTACTTGGGATTTTTTGGGAAAGCCTGCTATGATTCCTTCATTAGGAGGGATAGGCTTTTTAAAGGAAAGATGATAACCCTACATGGAAGACTTACTCATGTACCTATGATTGTTCATGTATCATCGACCAAAGAATACTTTGAGGTCATTAAGTTTGTTGAGAACAACTCTCCTTTTGCACTTTGTTTAGGAAAGACTTGGAATGAGGAAGATCAGATCCGGAGGAAAGCGGAAGAGGAAGCCACATAACAAAAAAAGAAAGAATTAAGGGACTTCATAGCCAAGAAAATAGAGCGACTAGTACAAGAAAAAGAGGACAAGTTGAAGCAAATGAGGGCTAGAGACTTAGTTGTCGAAGTTGAAAGAACACAAGATGTCTTAAAGAACATATCCATGCATGAGAGAAGAGAACCTACCCCATAAGTAGTAAGAGAAGAGATATTGCATGTGAAACTTTTGAGAGAAAATCAATAGTGCGAAGTTACTATGCTAAGTGAAGATAAGAATACAAATGGAAAGAGAAATCCAGAAACTTAGATCACAGGGAAGAAGGCTAGAAAGCTCAGTAATTAGAAAAAAAAGTTAGAAATACTATAGGAGGTTCCAGTGAAGACTTTGCAGGAAGCAGGCTTTCAGAAATTGAACCTCGTCGGAATAGCATAACAACGCAGAATGACACTTCACCATGATGAAGCTATATGACCATTGGAGGCATGGTGACCAAATGATGCTACAAAATGGTTATAAACGAAGTTATTGTGGAAAATATTTCCATGAGACCATTGAGATCGTGCCATAACGGATGGAATTGTATTGATTAACGCATTTCGACCCCTTGGAGGAATCTGTTACGTCATTGCCTATTTAATCCTCCGAATGCCTCACCAGGACCACTTTTGAAAACTATGATTATTTGAGAAAACAAATAATTGATTGCGATCACGCTATGTTTTTTAGACCGCGCCACCCATTTTTCTTACCTTAAGTGTCTGTTCGCCTACCCAAGCTATTTGACCACGAGTGTGTATGTCGAGCGAACCTAGCGCAGTAGAGAAGTCTGTGGAGGAGATCCTAATAGACCTTATGGATGAGAAAGTTATGTCTAGAGGAGTATAGGCCTCATCGATGTGAGGATTACAAGCATCCCTCTCGACTGGACGTTGATCTGAGTGAAACCGAACTGCGAAAGTGAAGAGAAGCAAGTACCATGACGACCTGGCGAACACAAAGTTGATCCTGTCGGTCTTGCCTGACTACATCCGACCTCTAGTTGGCATGGTCATTTGAGACAGTGTCCCACCTAACTTCAAATACACACTCATCACTGCATACCTTCTGAAGGGGATACGTGCAATTGGACCGCAACTAGCACTGATCCCTGATCTTAAGATCAATAACTTTAACCTAGAAGATGGGAAGAATTATGTGTTTCTCGCACTGCATAGGTACCTGACAAAGATGATTGGAAAGAAGTCGAAGATAGTCCCCTAGTCATAGATCAAGGATATTGTGAGGTCCAATATCCTCAACGTGATGAATACACCCCACTTCGGCAGACATCAGGAGGTTAACACGTGCGTTAAACCCCTCCTATCGTGCTACCATGGAGGTTATCTCTGGTTAGACAGGAGCGTGACTGTGGATCCAGTACTGATCCACATTATCACTAGATTGAGTGAGAAGGGGCCAGACCCTCACCAGTTCTATCCAGGGAAGGCTGCAGATCACTCCCTAGCACATCGTATAAAGGAAACCTACGGGGGTGTGGAGAAGGGGAAGCAAGGCTACAAGGTATCCTCCATCCAATATGGTGCAATGCGCCTAGCTTGTCAACTAATCATTGGCAAGATCGTTAGGAAGAACAGACCAACACAAGTTACAAGGTTCGTCGTCAACCTCACATGGAAGTGCATTGAAGGGATGCAAATGAACTAGGCAAGCTACCTCGTTAATGAGTTAGAGAATGACTGTCGCAAAGCACAAGACCAAGGCTATGAATTCCACTTCATCTCGTTACTTATTATTATAGCATTTGTTGCTTGGGAAATGTCGGAGGGAGAGACATTCCCAGAATTCGATCCATCAGAACCACTAGCCACGAGGTTTACCACCTTGTGGTATACAAGCGATATGGTGAAGCAGTGGTAGTCAAATGATGTCTTCCACACCTACTACCTACAAATCACAAATGTCATTGAATGCTTCCCCTGAATCGCATCGAATACACTCCATAGGTTCAGGCCACTCATGAAGTTTAGCGCATACTGACACTTCATATATATCACCACACGGGGAGACGAAAACAAGGATGAGTTGTATTCTTACTACAAATTGAATGAGGAAGATATGGAGGAGATAACCAAGGAATGGCCTACAGAATTCCTTGTACCAATTGGAGATGCAAAACTCTCCGACCCCGACCTCATCGGGAGTCCTATGGTCACCAGGATTGATTGTGATCAACTGAGTAGCACTAAGAAAAAGAAAAAGAGGGAAGAAGTTCAGGAGATAAACAATGCATGAGAGGAAACTGCACCTGACTCACTTGGAGGAGGAGGAGGCGACAAAGTGAACCAAGAAAAGGAAGGTAAAGAAGACAAACAAGAAAAGGGAGAAGTAACACCACCAAAAGATCCCCTTACAGAGGCTAAGACATCAAAGAAACAAAATGTTTCTCCAATGAAACCCTCAGCATGGAAGAAATGTCGAGCCAATAAGCCTTAGTCACAAAATGTGCTCATAGTGGATGATATTGACCTCATCATTGCAGATGTAGCAGATACTTTGGAGCATATTTTGCAGCAAAATGAAGCAAAGCAGGAGACAATGTATGACAAAATCGAGGAGGTTCTTAAGGGGGTACAACATGCTCTTTATTCAAACTACGCAGTGTCTACTATGTCATCGTCATCAGAAGATGCAGAATTAGGGGATGATCCCACCCAATTGCGAAAGATAATAAAAGCTATAGAGGCTCTCCTTCATTGAGTACAGGAAGAAAAATAATAGGCTACAGAGGCCTTGAAGCAAGAAAAGGAGGAAGCCCTAGAGAAACTTTGGGTTGTGCAGCAAGAGATTGATGACCTTTGGGCAAAGTTCGAAGAAGACAAGGAGAAAATCCAGAAAGAGAAAGACCAGCTACTAGTAGAGAAGACTGTGGTTAGAGAGGCAGTAACTAGAACACTTTGCTCTATGTTGGGCTTGGCCCAGATAGAATAAGAGACAGAAGAGATTCAAGTGGGGAATCTTGCTGAAGCCATTCAACAGCTTCAAGCAAGAGTATCAGATCTAGAACTACAAACAGTGCCTAACACCCAGCAAGAAGTACGAGATCAGAGGAAAGAAGTTTCCAGGAGCGCAATAGAAAGAGTTGGGGCATTAGCCTTAGAATTAAAGCAACTCAGTAATCAAAGTGCACAAACTTATGAGAGCCTTGAAAAAGACCCGAATCTGAGGATATTGGAGGCACGACTCTAGGAGGCATAGCAGCAGGCGTCGATCGTGCAAGCACAACTGAAGAAACTTACATCCATTGAAAAGATGAAGATATTGCAGGAGCAATGCGAAGTTCAGCAGTAGGTCATTGCTATCTAGAGTAGAGTGATGGAGGTAACACAATGATTCTAGCCGATTTAGGATGAATCCTACACCCTCTTTGAAGAAATCAAGGGACAAGGATCACAGTTGGAACAGGTGGTCGCAACAGTAGAAAAATGCCTAGAAGGGCATGTCACCAATAAATTCATTTTGGCGAAGCAGGAAGTCAAGGCAACTCAAGATAAGCTCGAGGACTTCAAAGCAGTGTTGCCCTTATCAGAGTGACTCGGGATGAGTCACAGGTGAGTGTTTGGGGCATGTTGGCGCTCGACCAATTTTTGTGGAAACATTGGTCATGTTTGACGATTTTTGGGACTTCGACATGTTGGTCGAAGACGGAGCACCTAGGCGAAGCGGAGATCGTAGGATATCGCCCCTTTTTGCGGGTTTTTTGGGTTTTAGGTTTTATGTAATGGGTATGGGATGTCGGCCCATGGGTTTGTCCCATGTTTAGGCCCTTTTGTAATGTATAAATAAGTATCTAGGCGAAGTAAGAAGGAGTCGACGGTTTAGTGCTAATATTAGCTATGTGCAAGAATATGTGTTAAGGCTTGTAGAGCTAAGTGCAAGTGTTTTTTAATTACTTTGTGCACAAACTGTGTAAGGATTTGTGCTTTGATCTGACTCGAGGAAGGAGGACCTAAAGAGGAGTGTGCATATCTCATGTCCTATGCAGAGTTTGCTTTGTAGCTTGGTGCTTGTAAGGATATTGAAGAGACTAATAAAGAAGAGAAGAAGAGTTGGTGGATGTAGCCCCACACTGGGGTGAACCACATATATCATGCATTATTATGCTTTGTGAAATGATATTTATGGTGTTTATATACTTATTTTCTTGATCTATATGCATGATAGGTAGATCCAATTATGCTTAGTGGTTTATGATGTGAATGAATTCTAGATCTGTTCTAATGTGATGTGTTAAATGATTATATGTACTTAGATCTTGATTGATAATGCGTTGTTATGTAATCAAGGTTTGACCTGCAATGTGAATAAGGGTTAAAGACTAATGAATTTTAATTGCTAAGTGATCTATTAAGTATTGTGATCACAGATCTGTGTTCTAGCTATGTTGCAGACACTTGAGTCCTACAAACCCCTGCCTCTACCTTGGGTGAGACTTTATCTTCTTCACGGGTTTTTCCGAAAGGGCTGGTAGTTAGGGTTTTGTTGGTGTGTTGTTGAAGCATTGAACCCTGGGTCTTCCCCTGTGCCAACATTCCTCATATTCAAAAAAACTTGGCAGGAGAACATGTGGCATATTCAACAATTTTTTAGCACTCTAAGGCAATACAAGCTATATGACAACTTGGAAAAATGATATTTTGTCATGAATAAGGTCCAATACTTGGGATACATTGTTGATGAGCATCAGATACATGTTGATCCAACTAAGATCCAAGTCATCCATGACTGGCCAGGCCCGACCACACTAACCGAGATTCAGATCTTCTTGGGACTGGCCAACTTCTACTGACGGTTCATGTTGGGATTCTCCCATATTGAATGGGCCCTCAGCCAGGTGACCAAGGGTGGTGGCAGGGAAATTTTTGTGTGGGGGAAGGAATAAAAACAAGCATTCGATGATCTAAATCATCGTTTATGCTTAGCTCCAATACTCTCCTTGCTCGATCTGCAACAATCGTTCAAGATTGAGACTAATGCATCTAACTATTTTGTAGGTGTAGTTCTCACTCAGCACGGTCATCCGGTGGCATACCATAGTGAGACACTCTTAGATACTATCCAAAAATACCCCACCTATGACAAGGAAATGTATTCCATTGTACAATCATATCGTCAATGGAAATTTTATATTCTAGGAAAGGATATGATCATCCACACTGATCACAAGCCTCTGTAGTTCATATAGAACCAAGGGAAATTGTAGAACAACCTCCATCATAAGTGGTCCACCTGCCTACAATAGTTCCATCTCAAAATCAAGTATAATATAGGGATCTGAAATCGTGTCGCTAACTACCTCAGTCGACCTCCTGTGGCTGTACTCACCACTATGCTCCATTTTTGTGGACATGAGGCATCTGAGTGGCCCCAATTGTATCAACAATATCTGGACTTCTCCACCACCTATCATCTCTTGGGTACAGGCATGACTATCACTTCCTTTCGCATTCAAGAAGAAGTATTATGCCATCTGGGCCATCTCTATGTTCCTACAAGTGAGCATGGGAATCCCACTAAATTTGGATGGCAGGACATTTTGGCATGGGGAAAAATGTGGTCATTCTTCAGAAACATATTTATTGGCCAAAAGTTTCACAGGATGTTAGCAAGTATATCAAATCTTGCACTACTTGTGCCATTTCCAAGCCAATCATCAAGAAGCAAGGCTATACAACCCTCTTCCTACTCCTGACAAGCCTTGGGAATCCATCTCAATGAATTAGATGTATATCCTTTCATCCACCAAGGAAGGAAATGACTGTGTATTTGTGCTCATTGATCAGTTTTCGAAGATGGCCATCCTCACAGCCTGCAAGAAGAACATCATGGTGGTAGATACTGCCAAGCGATTCTTTGAACGAGTGTGAGTCCATTTTGGGATACCACAGACCATCATCTCTGAACAGGAAAACGAGTTCCTCAACACATTTTGGTTGAGTCTCTGGTCATTTTTGGACACCAAGCCCACTAAATCCATTGATTTTCACCCCCAAACAGAGGTCGACAATCGGATGATTGTGCACATCCCATGCATGTAAAAATATAAGAATCCATGTACATGGGATGAGAGTCTCCTCTATGTTCAACATAGTTACAACAGGTCTCTCCATAGCTCCACCATCCATAGCCCATTTCAGGTGGGGCTGGGATTCCAACCCTTGGGTCCCCTTGATGTTTCACTACCTCGTTCCACCACAGCAACAGACTCTTCCCATGTTCAGTCTGAGGCTGAAAAAGACACAAAATTCATTGAGTGGATTCAGCACATCTGCCAATAGGTCCAGGATATTTTCTAGAAATCCAATGCTAAGTATAAGAAGTTCCATGATCCACACAGGTTACCACACCAGTTTTAGGTTGGCAACAAAGTTTGGTTACGTTTGTGGAAGGAGCATCTCACAGGGCCCCATCGGAAACTCCGACCACTTCTCTATGGGCCTTACACTATCACCAAGGTTGTGGGTGGCAATGATTTTGAGCTCAACACTCCACCCTTTCTTGGCCTGCACCTAGTGTTCAATGTGGACCTCCTTCGGCCATATTTTTCACCATTATTGAACACCTCAGAGATCAGAAAACAACTGAAACCAACAGAGCTCAACCCAGACTGCATGGAACAAGAATCCACTAATCATATAGTGGACACGCAGGTCAAGTGCACTCACTAAAAGAGGATCCAACTTTATCGGGTTGTCAAGGCAGGGTAGCTTCTACACCAAGAGAAGTGGATCACTCATGGCCAAATCCAGTAGAATGTTCCTCACCTAATGGGGTAACTCAATGCAATGGAGACCATTACTTCCTAAGGGGGGATGATTGATCCAGGTGGATATTGGTGGCCACCCACCTATTCCAATTGGCTCCTCTTGTCGTTTTTAGTTCAACACGTTCTATGTACTTCTTTGTAATTGTGGGTAATACACTTATGGGGTTGTTTGAATCCCTACACATATTCTAGGTGGATATTGGTGGCCTCTCACCTAATCCAACTGGCTTATTTTGTATGTTTTCATATCATCACATCTTGTTGTACTTCCAGGGCCATTTTGGATCCCTAAATAATGTTTTTTTGGCTTTCCATAGTCAAACAATAGATGGAGTCAAAGTTTGATGGTGTAATTTGTAGTTCTCTAAAATACATTTCCAATGGGCTATCACATGCCTAAAAAGGAGGTCGTATGAAAAAATTATGACCCTATGAAGTTAAGGTACCAACTTATCCATAGGGGCCCACATGAATTTTCACGTTTCACCTCCTAGGGTTAGGTTTTTGGATTTCTAGGGTTTTGGCATTCATGAGTAATATCAAAAAGGCCTTTGGAGCCTCATTGTAATCAATATTCTCAGACAGATGCATATAACAACCATGTATCTTCTCAAAGATATCTACCACCATTCAAGCAAGTGTTTCAGTTATGCAGTTTTACAGTTTCAGCCTATTTCATTTATTCAATAGAAGATATTGTTCAGTGGATATCTTTGTTGTTCTTCATATCTCTGTGTTTATTGTATTTAGTATGTTAATCTGTTCATTTATCTCCTAAATCCAGATCAGCCACCTGATAGGCATCTTCCACCATTCTCATCATCATCATGCTTATTTCATCCTGGATTTCATATCTCAGGACATTAATATACTTGGAAACTTTTTATTCATCACTCTCTCGATATCCTTCTCTGATGTTCAATTTGTAAAATTCCCCAGTGTACTCCTTCACTGACAAGCCTTTCTGTCTCAAGTTCTGCAATCTCCTGAAAATATTGATCTAATAGTCTTTGGGTATGAACTTAGCTTTCAATTTAGCTACAATCCTATCCCAAGTTTTTATTTTTTTCTTACCTTTGTGTCTTTGATAGGATTGCAGTTCATCCCACCATAACATTGCATGTCCCTTTAGATTAGTAACAACATGGTTCACCTTATTTTCTTCATAGACCTCCTCATAATCGAAGTACTTGTCTAAATCCCTTATCCAATATAATATATCGTCAACATCCAAGTTGCCTTCATACATCGAGACTTGTATTTTTTCTCTGGCCCCCATTTTTACAACATCTGTCAACAAGCGTTCCTCTGTAGTGTATTCTCCTACATCTCTTACTTCCATTTCTTCACTCTCGACTTCGTTGATGTCACCAACATCAAGTTATATTATAGATGTTATCTCCATGGCATCCAATCTCACATAGAGTTGCCTCATCTCCCGTTCCATAGCTGGATTTTCTATAGGTCTCTCCCACTTCTTCTGCATGGAATGGTTTTGAATATTACTTTTGTTGGAGAAATTTCTATTTTTGGCACACTAGTTCAGTGGGAGTTAACTGACTAGTTCTATTTTATACTTTATAATCTTATACCATCACTATTATGCATGCATTCCTAATTATAGGATTTCATTGCCTATATGACTGAAGATCACTCACTCATTGCTAAGATCATAATATACATTGATTCTCATTCTTCATTGTGTATCTCTCTTCCTTTTCTTGATAATCTATGTTTGTGTATGCTTTAGATAGGTCTCATGTGCATGTTTCCATGAAACACTGACATGGTATTTGAGTCGAGATGCTTGGAGCAACTCAGACAAGCCAAAGAAGAGTGAAAGATTCTTTGAGAAAACCTAATTTTTTCCATCGTCGCGGCCTATCCCTATCGAAAGGTGCGATGATTGGAATCATCACAGCCTATCCCTATCGAAGGGTGCGACGATCGCTCTCAGACGTTGTTGTACTGTATTATTCATATGGGGTGCGACGATTAATTTTTTCAAAATTGTTTCATTGTGTACATCACTAAGGGTGCGATGACTTAGCATCATCAAACTTTACCCTTCTCTAGGGTGCGACGATTCAACAACCCTCCAAAATTTGGTTTTCTGCAGTAAAATTGTGATATCGTGAAATCCGCGATCTGGGTTGGGCGGAAATTTTTACCAGAGACATATAACATAGGGATGCTTATGATCACCAAACATATCCAAAACCCATGTCATATTTTATGAGATATATCTATTTTATCATTTCTATAGTTGTCATAGCACCGTCAGTCATATCTCATAATCCACAATTTGTGTTTTCAGGATCTTTTCAGAATCAATAGTAGGGATGGAGGCGATGCAACTTATTCAATCAAGTTTGGTTGATAATACTCAAACTTTACAACTATTTTGAATGGAATTTGAAGGTCGCATTCCAACTCAAAATAAAAGTACTATATAATTTGACGATGGCGACAGAAACATAACCTACATCAGTGCTTGAGAGGACTAGATGGGTGAACCTTAAGGATGAATCCACATGATTACTTCTTGATTTAATCTCCATTGATCTATGGTTTCATTTTTCCACATGCAAGACTTCAAATGAGATATGGACCACCTTGGAAGGACTCTTTGGACAACAGGATGAGATGTGAGGTCATATGCTTGAGGTAGAGTTGAATACCTTAGACCCTAAAAGTTTTGATAATATACATGATTTTTTTACTAAATTTAAATCTTTGATTTTAATATTGGGTAAATGTGGTCTTGAAAATTCTACATAAGAGAAACAACTTATTATAAGAATATTGGCCAATCTAGGACCATAATATGTTGTATATGTCTCTAATTTCCATTCTGGAAGATGTCGTTTGGGAGCAAATTGGAAAATTCCTACAATGCCTCAGTTCATTGAGTCTCTCACACAAGAGTAGAAAAAAATCATACACATGGGCCTCATCAAGTATATCAAAGCACATGCACTCACCATGCATGATGGAAAAGGATCATCCAAATAGAATGGGAAGGAGAAACAGAACGAGAAGGAGGGATATTCCAAACCTTTAACGATTCTTTAGGTTCCAAGAAGAAGAAGAAGGGGAAGCAGTGCACTTACTACAATAAAATGAATCATGAATAATCCATAAGCATGAAGAAACAAATCAATCTTATGGCACAAGCACTTCAGTAGAACAACCTTGGAAACTTCATTCCAGAGGGAGTCAAGAAGCAGAAGGAAGAAGATCTTTCTCCTAAGAAAGGTAATCATCATGCTCTTGTTGCAATTAATTCCTCATCTGATTCATGGATTATAGATTCTGGTGCATCCCATCATATGGCAACGAAAGAGAAAGTTTTCTCTTCTTTGAGTCCATGCTCAAGACCCCCTATTCTCATGGGGGATGATACTCCAGTAGTAGTAGCAGGAGAAGGGAGAGTGGAACTCCATAATGGTAGTTTTGAGAATGTTTTACATGTTCCAAATATTTCTATGAATATGATCTCAGTTTATCATATCACTCAGAAAGGTAAAAAGGTTGAATTTACATTAGATTCAGTTTCAGTAATTGACATGCATGAAAATTACATCATTGCAATTTGTAAGGTGGATCACAAGTCAAGGTTGTATAAATTCACTAAGTTTTTGGATGATGACTCCTCAATTCTACTTACACATAAGGAGAGTAATTTTCATGCACCTCTAGTGGAACATGCATATACGCTTATGCTTCCATCAATTTTAGACATCATAGATGATTCCATACACTCAGATTTTGTACATGGAAATAAGTAGGCAGTACATCCAGATAAGAAGCCAATGTTGAAGCTTCAACAGATGCCCAAGAAGGCACAGTTCACACTTCAGGAAACAAGTATCCTTGCAGGGAATCCATTGGATTCCAGGAGGATTCGATCTCAGCATGAGGAGCCTTCTCATGTACTTTTAGCTTCAAAAATTGTGATTCCCATGCATTGCTATATGGTTCAATATATTGATCCACAAACCTACAATAATGTTGTGGGAAATCCATTATGGAAAGAAGCCATGTAGGAGGAGCATGAAGCTCTCCTATAGAATCAGACTTGGCATCTAGTTCCACTTCCACCAGAAAGGAATATTTTCAGGTGCAGATGGGTCCACAGGATCAAGAGGTACAAGGCCCAATAGGTTGCCAAAGGACTTCATCGGATCCATAAATACTTCTACATATTCACAAAGACTTTCACTGAGAAGAAGTTTCAAACTTTGTGGAATCATCTTGTAGTGAAGAACACAATTGCCTAACATCTGCCATTTTCTTCTTTTGATACATTATCTTTTGAGGGGGGGGTTTGTTCCCATGTGGTTTTCCCTCTTTCCTCACTTTTATTCACTGTTCATTAGTTGCATTTTACATGAGTACCTAATATGGCCTAGTAGTCGGGACTCATTTTTTACTCCATAGTGATGTTCAGGGTGTTTGTTGGAGAAATTTCTATTTTCGGCACACTAGTTCAGTGAGAGTAACACTAGTTCAATGGGAGTTAACTGACTAGCTCTATTTTATGCTTTATAATCGTAGACCATCACTATTATGCATGCATTCCTAATTATAGGATTTCATTACCTATACGAGTGAATATCACTCATTCATTGCTAAGATCAAAATATACATTGATTTGCATTCTTCATTGTGTATCTCTCTTCCTTTTCTTGAGAAGCTTTGTTTGTGTATGATTTAGCTAGGTCTTGTGTGCAAGTTTCCATGAAACACTGACATCTTTCACATAGAGCTTAATTCGGGTTCTGATACCACTTGATGCAGACCCCCACCCACTCCTAGGGCCTGCACGACCTATCAGTCTAGGATCGTTTGGATTCAAGAGTTGAAATAGCTCACATGATCCTTTTGAGCCCTCAAAATCACTACACAGGCCTTAAAATCCCCTTTCCCAAATGAAAAATCCACTTTTCAAGGGTCCCCAAGCACTAGCAAAGCCTCCCGAGGAACCATGGTCCAAACCTCTATTCTTCACAGAATTCAGGACTTTGGAGCTATCCCACTTCGGGAATATCAACAGAACAAACCTCCAATCCTTTCTAACACCTAATTAATGGAGCATCAAACCACAGTAGGCATCAATAGCTCACAACATCCACACAAATATATGACTAGGATGGATTTTGAGATTTTTGGATTCAACAAGTCCACTTTCTCTAACTCACAACACTCCCGGAGTGCCAAACTCTAAAGTATATCGGACGGCTCCAGATATTCCTTCAAAAAGGCGGTCGACAATCACTTCATAGCTCTAGGCTTCGAGACTTTTTGAAGCACCGAACCACAATTATCTTGGAGTGTCGGACTAATGAATAAACACCACTGGAAATCAATGGCTCACAACTCCCCTTTGACCAATGACCACAATTCACTCCATAACTATGGCCTTCGGGATTTTTGGAAGTATAACTCTTGTGATCCTCCGGAGCACCGAACTATAGAACTCGCGAAGGATGAAAATCGATGGTCCGTATGCCTTGATAGATGGACTTCCTGGATTTACTCTGAGCTTTAGGAATTCAGAGATCCATTGATCAGGGGATCAAATTTTGCTCAATTTTCAAAGTGCTCAGAATGTGATGAAAACAATGCCATTGCGTCCGTCTCGTCTTCCTGATTCTGGTGGTATATTTACTTTCTCAAACGGAGTCCGTATGGAGAAGATATCGCGATCTGTTCACCAAGCCAAACAGGCAAAATTTTTGGATGTTGATTGTACCTATCCATACAGTCCGTACGGTTACGTGGCAGGACCGTAAAGGCCATACGGTGATGACATGGAAGTTGTTTATTCTTTGGTTGCTGGTGAATCAGGTGGTGACACGTGTCCAGTTGGTGGCAAGTAATATGAGGACACGTGGCCCAATCCATGGGTGCCACGTGTCCCTCTCATTATTGGTTTATTGGTTGTATAAAATGTAATGGGAGTCTGCGGGGTTCGACCCCTGGACCTCCCCTCATATACAATGACTTCACAACCGTTCGCTAACCACTATGACCAACTTGTTCCTTGTTTCATATAACGAACGCACATATATTTAAACTTACGTGTGTATGCAATGGAAAGGGGGACGGGTCGGGGTTTAGCCCCGACCCGTGGTTTCATGCCATAACATATGACTGTTGTATATCACATATCGCGCATGGGGTGTAAACCATATATATTGTATTGTGTTAACATATATATACCATTGTGTATTAGCGTGGGGTTGAAACATAACCCGTGGGTTTTTGTTATTTAACCAATGGTTTAACATGCGTGGGAGTTCCAACGGTTATGGCGGTTTAACCACTCGTTTGCCTAGCCCAAGGTTCCATGCGCCATACGCCCAGGTGCCGAGGCGGTTAGGGGCTGGCACGCCCTTAACTATCCTACGGTTTGCACCGTTGGCGTGGTTGCACCCGGTGCTGGTTTTTCACGCTTAAAAGAGCGTGTGAGCCAGGTTCATTCAAGGGGGGTGCGAATTGTAGAACCAGAGACAACAAGCTTGAAGAGGGAGACTTCCAGGAGGTCTAACTTCTTCATTTTTTGACCGATTGAGGTGCCGAAAGAGCCCAGACAGGGGTTTTGGGACGCTGGGAAGCCATTGGAGCAGTTGGTTTGTCAGTTTGAGCATTGTAAGACATGTTTTTGAGCACTTTTTGAGAAATTAATAATAATGATCCATTGGAAGTTGGACCAGGAGATGTAGCCCAGAAGAGGGGTGAACTCCTTTATCAATTGTTGTGCACATGTGTTTATGTTCAATGTTTATGCTACTGTCTATGTGTAATTTACATAAATAATCCTTAATTTATGTGTTGCAAATTGATCCTGTTGCTTTAAACACATAAAATTTCACTTGCGATAATTTTTCAAGTATTTCAAGTCTTCTTCAATTTTAGATCAAGTTGGTATCAGAGCACTGGTTTTGAAGACTTGATTGTTTGCAAGTTTTGTTTCTGATGCTCGCAAGGTTGAAACTCACAAGAGGAGAAGGTCAACTTGTGGA
>SNQJ01S0008644.1:192663-226576 GCA_010110895.2 Picea sitchensis | reverse complement strand
GGGTTTGTACACTCCACTTCTAGTTCCTTCTCGACCTTGGGAAAGTATTTCCATGGATTTTGTTGGTGGTTTACCTATGTCGAGAAGAGTTCATGATTATCTTTATGTCGTGGTTGATCATTTTAGTAAGATGTGTATTTTGATGCCATGTACTAAGCAGGTAACAACAGAACAAACGACACAGTTGTTCTTTCAAAATGTTTGGGTGCATTTTGGTTTGCCCAAGTCCATTATTTCTGATCGAGATTCTCGATTTGTTGGAAGTTTTTGGTCGAGTTTGTGGGCACTCATGGACACCAAGCTTAAGAAGAGCACATCTTTTCATCTGCAGACAGATGGTTAGACAGAGGTGGTGAATCGTACAGTGGTACATCTTCTTCATGCTTATTGCAGCAATCATCCTAAGTTTTGGGATGAACATTTACACTATGTTCAACATGCATACAATCAAGCTAAGCACTATTCGACTCAAACGTCACCATTTGAGGCATGTTTTGGCTATTTTCCCAAGTCGCCTTTAGATTTTATCTTTGGGAAAGATATTTTTGTTGATGGGAAATATGATATTGATCGGGCAGAGAAGTTCATTGAACAAATTTAGTCGATACATCAGGTGGTGCAAGAGAAGTTGGAAAAGAGTCAGGCCAAGTACAAAGAGAGACATGACAATCATCGATTTGATCACAGTTTCGAAGTTGGTTATGAAGTGTGGCTTTACATCAGTAAGGAGAGGCTTAAAGGAGAAGGTAAAAAGTTGAAACCAATTCAATATGGTCCCTTCAAAATTGTCGACAAGATTGGTAACAATGCTTTTTGTTTATATTTGCCTCCATATATGCAGATGTATGCAGTTGTTAATGTTGAGAATTTGAAGTTGTATGAGCCTCTGTTGATTGATGATCAAGGAGAGCATGTTCAAATTCCTTCCATTGATGATTTTTCTCCAGAGTATCTAACAGAACTGTAGGAAGACACCATACTTGACAAGAGAATGTGAACTTCGAAGCAACGAAATGTGGAATATTTGCGAGTTGGTCTTAAAGGGACAAATCCAAGAAAGGCCAAGTGGATTGAGGTTGGAAGGGTGAGGTAACTTTACCCTCATCTTCACATAGACTGAGATAGTCTTTTGGAGGTCCAAAAGCTTCCTAATGGGGAGGTGTGATCAGGGGATCAAATTTTTCTCAATTTTCAAAGGGCTCGGAATGCGACGAAAACAGTGCCATTGCATCTATCTCGTCTTCCTGATTCCGACGGTATATTTACTTTCTCAAACGGAGTCTGTATGGAGAAGATATCGTGATCTGTTCACCAAGCCAAACAGGCAAAATTTTTGGATGCTGACTGTACCTGTCCGTACAGTCCGTACGGTGACGTGGAATTTTTTCTGGATGCTAACTATACCTATCTGTATAGTCCATACGGTGGCAAGTAATATGAGGACACGTGGCCCAATCCATGGGCACCACATGTCCCCCTCATTATTGGTTTATTGGTTGTATAAAATGTAATGGGAGTTCGCGGGGTTCGACCCCCGGACCTCCCCTCATATACAATGACTTCACAACCGTCTGCTAACCACTATGACCGACTTGTTCCTTGTTTCATATAATGAACACACATATATTTAAACTTACGTGTGTATGCAATGGAAAGGGGGGTCGGGCCGGGGCTTAGCCTCGACCCGTGGTTTCATGCCATAACATATGACCGTTGTATATGCCATATCGTGCGCGGGGTGTAAACCATATATATTGTATTGCGTTAACTTATATATACTGTTGTGTATTAGCGTGGGTTTGAAACATAACCCGTGGGTTTTTTTTATTTAACCAATGGTTTAACATGCACGGGAGTTCCAACGGTTATGGCGGTTTAACCACTCGTTTGCCTAGCCCAAGGTTCCATGCGCCATACGCCCAAGTGGCGAGGCGGTTAGGGGCTGGCGTGCCATTAACCGTCCTATGATTTGCACCGTTGGCACGGTTACGCCTGCTACTGGGTTTTTGTGCTTAAAAGAGTGTGTGAGCCAGGTTCATTCAAGGGGGGTGCGAATTGTAGAACCAGAGACAACAAGATTGAAGAGGGAGACTTCCAGGAGGTCTAACTTCTTCATTTTTCGACCGATTGAGGTGCCGAAAGAGCCCAGACAGGGGTTTTGGGACGCTGGGAATCCATTGGAGTAGTCAGTTTGTCAGTTTGAGAATTGTAAGACATGTTTTTGAGCACTTTTTGAGCAATTAATAATAATGATCCATTGGAAGCTAGACCAGGAGATGTAGCCCAGAAGAGGGGTGAACTCCTTTATCAATTGTTGTGCACATGTGTTTATGTTCAATGTTTATGCTGCTATCTATGTGTAATTTACATAAGTAATCCTTAATTTATGTGTTGCAAATTGATCATGTTGCTTTAAACACATAACATTTCACTTGCGATAATTTTTCAAGTATTTCAAGTATTCTTCAATTTTAGATCATCCATGCAACGAGACCTCTTGTATCTCCTGAACACCGAAGTGCTTGATTTATTCTCCTTCCTCCATGTGTCCTCCTCTAGATCAACGACTAGGATGAGCTCCATTGTTCGAAACTCCAGACCTCCTTGACTCAACCCAGCATATAACTTTGTCCCTCTAGAGTGATAAACCTCCGAAGCATGGGATATTTTTCCATGTGTTCCCTCCCTTTTTCTAAATGGATCTAATTGACTCTAGTATTCAGAGATTTAGAGGGATTTAACACTTCTCACCTCCATTCTCTTGGACCTATGAAGTCCGAAGTACTCTGTGGGATAAATTTTGCGCTACTCTTCTAGATCTGAGGGTCATGACGAATCCCTAACCCTGTTCACTTAGATATCGACCATTCAAATTGTGAGACCTCAATAAAAATTCCTTCCTTAAGGATTTTCATCGCTATCCCTATTGATATTTACTTCATGAGGTGTTTTAAGCCTCAGATTCCTTCCTTGGGCTCTTCTGCACACTGTGAAACCTCAACTTAAAAAAAATATTTCTAAGTTCTCCCTGCACAACTCTAACACTTGTTCTCCTCTAGAATATAAAGGTCTATGAGTTCCCTTCAGGCACTCCTTGTGCTTGACCAAATCAACTCCTCAACACTTCGCTCAAGGATGGCCCAGTGCACACCTTGCACAGGACTTCTTCAAAATTTTCTCTCCACCGAGCGACTGTACACTCCTTTCACTTCCTCTTCAAAGTTTCACACTACTCTTATGAGCTTATAAGTCAGTCTTGACTCAAAATTCTCACTCCTTGAAGGAACTATACACTCCTTGCACTAGAACTCTCAAAAGAGAAACAATTGAAGCTTATAGAAACATTAACATTTCACACATCTAACTGTGAAAAACATATGCATGCATATAAAATGCATAAAACAAATAAAACAAAAATAAACATCACATGTTCTCAATGAACTCAGAAGAATACAAAACTTTAAATTTGGAAGAAAACCTCCGATGTTATATTCATTCAGAAAATATATACATGGATTCATACAGTCCTCCATTGTTCTCTTCAATAGTTTTCTACACTGATCTTCAACAACTCTCTAATATAATGATCAACAGACTTATTTGGGCATACAATACATATATTTATACATGGAGAGGCTTCTAGAGACTTCCCTCCAACCTACCTTAATGATATCATGCCACAGTTAAGACATTCTCCTACTTAACCCTATTACAATAAATGGTATTTACATTAAGATATAAGATGATGCTCAAAATCTATAAAACCCTACAGATAATTAAGACGATTTCAATCTTCAATGGCCTTATGTGATGGCTCTTTCCTAAAAACATTAAAAATCTTTAATTTGCAATTCTTTCAAAACAAAAAAGATGTGCTCTCCTTGGGATCAAAACGGATTTGAAATGTGTGTGATGGGTGTTGAGTTGTCCTCCACTTGGCCTCCTCAATTTATGATGATGATGCTCCAGCATCATTTTCCTAGGTGATGAATCGACAACCATATTCATATGATGAGGAAAATTCAAGTTGAGTCTCATAGATGGAAGGATTAGAACACTTCCTGGTGTTCTTCACATCCTAGGATTGGCCATAAATTTGTTTTTTGTAAGCAAAATGGATGATACAGAGGTAAAAATAGTATTTGAAAAAGAAACTTATAGGATGGTTCGAGAAGCAATGGTTTTGCTTAAGGGAGTTCGGATTGGAACTCTGTATAAGCTGCAAGGAAGCACTATTAGTGATGGGTGTAATAGTTCCATCGTTCCAGATATTGGAGCATAAGAAGAAAAAATGCCTACAGTCTCTCGAGAAAAGGTTATGTTGTGGCATCAAAGACTAGGGCATATCATAGATAAGGTTCTTCGACTACTACATGGTAAATATATGGTTGAAGGTATGTATAACTTCTCTTTGAATTTTGATTTATGTGAACATTGTGTATATGGGAAGCAGAATCGGGTAAGATTCCCTTCTAGTGCAACGAGGGAAGAAGAAATTTTATAGCTACTGCACAGTGATGTGTTTGGACCTGTGACGGTTCTATCATTTGGAAAATATGTGTACTATGTCTCATTTATAGATGAATTCTAGAGGAATACTTGGATATATTTCCTCAGGAAGAAATCTGAAGTATTTGACAAATTTAAATAGTTTAAGGCTCTTGTTGAGAATCAAACAGAGAAAATAATTAAGGTGTCGAGGATGGATAATGGTGGAGAGTTCTACAGGAATGAATTTGAATAATTCTATAATAAATGGTGTATATAAAGGAAGAATACTACTCCTTATACACCCCAATAGAATGGAATTGCAGAAAGGATGAACATGACATTGATGTAAAAATAAAGGTGCAAGCTCATATGTGCCAGGTTAGGGAATTTTTTTTTGGCAGAGGTAGTGTGTACTTCATGTTATCTAGTCAATCGATCACCCTCATCACCACTGGATGAAAATACTACACATGAGGTATGGACTGGTAAGAAATCCTCTCTCACACATCTCAATGTGTTTGGCTGTGAGGTATATGTTCATGTACCAAAGGAAAACAAAAGTAAGCTAGACAAGAAGGATGAAAAGTGTATCTTTATTGGGTATAAAGATGGTCTCAAAGGTTATAATATTTGGAACCCAGAAAATAAGAAGGTTGTGTATAGATGAGATGTGGTGTTTAGATAAATGAAATATGTTGTCAAACAAGAATTCCTACCAAGTAAGGAAGAACCAGAGAAAATATATTTTGAGGCAAAGGATGATGAATTAGACTCTACAAAAGAATAGGAATTGAAAGAAGAATATCCTCATACTCTAGTATTGAGGAGACAGGTGCAGGAAAAAAGGATACCAAAAAGGTATACTCCACCTGACTTCCATTCAAATCTTTATTTTTCTATTACTGATGATGTTCCTAGA
Source organism: Picea sitchensis (assembly GCA_010110895.2). NCBI lineage: Eukaryota > Viridiplantae > Streptophyta > Pinopsida > Pinales > Pinaceae > Picea > Picea sitchensis. The sequence goes on along the minus strand of SNQJ01S0008644.1, from coordinate 221,166 downwards.
ACCATTAGGGAGGCATTAGATTCAGAGAATGGAAAACTTTGGAAAAAGTCCATGTCTTACAGAAATATTCTCTTGGCGAAATGTGAACTTTCCCTTGGAGTATAGACCCCTATACCAAGACAAAAAACTACATTTAGAAAATACCATTCATATAGATTCATTTTATCCATCGAAACAGAGAGAAGGAAGGGAAGTATGATGTACCTCACTTACAATGTTTGCCCAAGCTGTTCCAATCCACGAGTTCCGAAAAGTACCTGCAATGGACAACAAGAAACAAACGAATATCTCCTACTCTAATGGATTAGATAAAATCAATCGATCTATGAATATTAATACAAGCATATAAAATCACATGTAAACACATACTTGAAGGAAATAGGCCAAGTATATTAATGAGAACTTCGAAAGGAAACTCACAATCTTCATATGATGTTGCAGTAGCGTCTCCAATTCCTCCTCGTCCAACCCTTTCTCGAAAGATCCACAATCAAAATAACAATGATTTGTTTATTTTTTCCTCCTTTTTTCACCATGAGAATGCCTCCATTTATAGGCTTTGAGAGGCTCAACCACCTTAAGTATATTTGTAATTAGTTGAGGGTATGGATCCAATATTTTTGATATCTCCCTTATATGCAACCTAGGTCAGGGATGCTTTTAAGGATGGAAATTTATTTTAAAATGTAGAAACGTTGGCGAATCTTACTAATCCTTCATGTGCCAACTATAAATGTTTGGTGATATTTTTGTAAAAATATTCAAATTTCTAAGGATTTTATATAGTTTGTATAAACTTTTGGTGATTTTTAAGGTAAAATAATTTTATCCTATAGAATTTGGGTGAGTCATTTTTAGAAAGGAGAATATGTTTTTGGGAAAAACCATGGAAATTTATCCCATGAGCGAAATTTAGCCCCTAAAATCATCCCTGGCCTAGGGGTTAGATTAGAGCCAAACCAACTTGATTCATCCATAGTTGTCTTCAGAAGAAAATGGGATTTCTTCCAAGATTTCCTCAACCAACTCGGAGATCCCTTAGAATGGGAAACAGAGCACTACAATGCTCCTTGTGATATGGACAAAGACCACTAGCGCTCCCTTTATATGAGTAGGAGAGTGTTGATATTTCCAAAAATTTCCAATATGAGCAATTACCGTAGAAAATTATTTGTTTTGACTGTCATATGATGGTGATTCTTCTTCTAACATGTTTTATAGGTTGTATCGAGTTTTTTCATGGTTTTGTTTGTGATGCGACATTTATGAAAATAGAATGTGACACTTATGACACTTGCGGCAAAAGTGCGACACTTACGATACTTGAGACAATGAGAATGTAACATTGTCGAAGTGTGGAATTTTTATGTGTAACAAATTTTCCCCCAAAGTGTGAAGTCAGAAGATGAAACATGATGGTTGAAAAACTTTGTAGATTCTTTGAAGAAAGAATATGGATTTGGGGAACCTGGTAGAAGTTACACACAACCATCAAACACTGTTAATATGTGTTCCATTCCCAAGGAAGGCATACCTATGCTCGTACTATAAGTGACTCAAAGTATGGTTTCCAATAAATACACTGACAATCTATGATGATATTGACTAAGGGTATGGCCACCAGAGATGAAATGTGGATCAATACCTTTATGACATGAAATGATCGTAACATAGCCACAAACCAATACAATGTGGATCTATGTAATAAAATATATATTAGCATGCTCAAATGACTTCCTTTGCATCTTGGATAGAGAATATAATAGAGTGAATTCTCAACCCAGGGTCTTTGTTCCATTCCTGATGTAGTACGAATCTTATCCATGTGAATAATTGTTTTGATGTTGAACATGGTAGAAGCCACTTGATTACTGGTCATTGAGGTATACCATTAACAAGTGCAAGATAAATCACCATTGATGTCAATGATTTTCAAGATAATTTTTAAAGTAGAGTGCAACGAATGTCAAAAATGAGTTGAATTCAAACATTTGTTGAATCAGTCGATCAGGGGTCATTGATGAATACCCATTGTCGAATGCGAGGAGGCCCGCCATTAAGGAATGTAGGTCCCAATTTTTTGATGTGTTCCTAATTCTATGTCTTGGATAATTTATTGAAGTCGATAGGAAAAGACTCATTGAAGGAGGGAATTGATGTATCCCCCTTCAGTCGACAAAAAACTTGTCTCAAGAAAGTGATAAGATATAGAAGATTAACACGGAATGACACGGGTATGGAAACTGGTAATTTTGTAGATGGTTGAATTTTGAGGTGGAAACTTCCCTTGAACACTGAGGCAAGGTGTAAGACTTGGCAGTATAAAAACGGAGTGGACCAAAAGATAATGCAGTGATTGCTAAGCAATTCTTTGGATGGGTCAAAGGAGTGGGAAGACTCATAGGATTGGTTTAGTGCAAAGGTTTTAATGGATTATCCAAGTGTTCATTATAGGGGTTAAAACAAGTGTCATGTTCAAAGGTGACTACAAGATATTCTTAAAAAGTTTTCAATAAACTTGAACCACTTCCTTAAATTCTTTCACCCATCCAGATAGATGAGTACCTCTTTTTAATTTAACAAGCTTGAGGAGGATAACACATGCTCGATATAACTAACCTTTGGTAAGTTCCTCTTCTTTTATTTAACAAACTAGAAGAACTAAGGGTTCATCCCTAGATTGGCCCTTCAGTGTGTAATTTATTGAGTTCCATAAAAGGAAAAATCAGTGGTTTTTCATGTTTAGAGAGTCTGAAAAGAACTTAAAGGTGACTCGAGGGTTTTCCTTTTTCGTAATTTTAGTCTCTGAGGTCGGAAAAAAAGATAAAATATTACTCAAAAGACGCCCTTTCAAACCTTTTAACAAGTATTAAAGGAAGTAAGATCACTTAGCAATATTTTCATGTTTACAAAGTTTGAAAAGAGCTTAAAGGAAAACCCAAGGGGTTTCTTTTTCTTATAACCTTTACGAGTCCGAAAAAGTGATAAAAGTATACTCGGTCACATTCTCATGTATTTATGAGAATGAGAAAGAACAAAGACTAAGCTCATTGGCGTTTCAAGTTCATTGAAGAATCTCTACTCAAATTCTTGCATAATCAAGTTGTTCTGGGAAAAAGATATTAGTAGCTTCTCAAAAAATGACAAAAAACACAAAAATAAACCTTTTAAAATGTGAAAAGGAGGAAAAATGACCAAATTTGAACATATCAAATATCAAATTAGGGAAAGAAATTATTTTCACCTTTGTTTTACTATTCTCCTTTTCTCTTTGATTTTTTTTCCTCTTTGGAGTGTTTTTTCAAGCATTGATTGCGAGAGCTGTGGGCGACTGTTTTCGAAACCATCCAGATCAGGTTGGTTATTTCCTCTTCCTCATTCATTTACATTTTTTTTATTGAATTTTAGCCTTTAATTTATGTTCTTATGCTCCTTAGGAAGCCATAGAGCGTCGAACGAGATTGACACTCCCTCAAGTAATCGAGGGAAGCATCGATCACGATTTCAATGCCTTGGTATGTGCATTTAGGGAGTGCTAGCACTATGTTCTCTCTTTTTAAGGAGCACTAGGTGCAAATATTTAAAAAAAAAATAGGCAGGAAAAAGGGAAATTTTTTCTTTAAAATCTTATCTAATGATGATTAATTCATGAATTTGTAGGTTTTCCTCATAGCTAATCATGATTGAATGGAAAAAATGTGAGCATGAATTTGATGATATTGATTCTTTACAAGACCCTCAAGCGAGGGCAGACTTCTAGAATTACATCTTTCTTAAGTAATTCAAACTCCAAAATATGAGGAAAGAAGTTCTTTTACTCGAATATTTCATCGGATTATGGGATAATGATGAGAAAAAATTCTGAATAGGACACACATGCTCGATATCAAAATGGATGATGTGTTCTTATTTATGGGGCTCTCGAGGAGAGGAGCACATATTCTTATGTCTAGACATCGAGCCACTCCATGACCGACACAGACATATGTTGCCCAGTACTGCATACCAAGGTCATGCTTGGTAGGAGCGAGGATTGTCATAAAAGATGTGATGGATTTATCCCTATGATTTGTCCTATTTTCTATCAAAAAATTGGCAAGAAGCACTAGCTCCCATCTCTCTACTAAGTCCCAGATATCTTATGCCATTCAATACTTGGAGCCTAGGCTATTCATGATCTGGATTATTTTTAGCACGAAATGAGATCGGAGATATAATAAAGAAATTCACAGAGATATCACAAATATTCAATAATGTAACAAAAATGTATCATATATGAAACCATAAACACATATATATAGTAATACATGATTTCTATTAGTGAAATAAATGTACAGAGACTGTAAAAATACAGAGTGAAAGACTCGCTAGAATGGTGGCGGCTTATCTCTGAGAAGAGATGTGACGGCTACTCACATTCACAAGAGGATGGTTATAATGAGGCTATGAATGAATTTTTACAATAAACAATAATTCAAAAAACCCTAGACATCCAAAAACCTAACCCTAGGAGATGAAGTGCCAAAAGTCATGTGGGCCCCATTTGGGTAAGTTAGCACATCAACTTCCCGGGGTCATAACGTTTGCATATGATCTCCGTTTTAGGCGTATGATAGCTCGTTGGAAAGGTATTGTCGTGGAGATTAATTTTGGGGGCTCAATAATTCCTTCTTCTATCATTGAGAACTTAGATCTCAAAAAACCTTCATCTAGGCCCTCAAAATGGCCCCGGAAGTTAAAACTTGCTAAAAATAGTAAATTGCCAAAATTGCTAGAAAATTGTTTTGAGCCAGTTAGAAAAGGTGGGTAGCCACTGATATCCACCTGGATCAATCCTCTCTCCTTAGGAAGAAATGGTCTCGATTGCGTTGATTTCCCAAGGGAGAGGGAAAAGCGTTTGCTGGATCTACATCTTGGTGAGCTGCTTGTATTGCTAGAGACGTCGCGCTGCTTAGTTTGTGGAAGATCCAAGGTGACAGTAATTTAAAAAATTTTCAGCCTCTTCATGGGTTAAGCAACGTTGTAATATAGTATCAATTCCATTGAAGTACAAGGTGTTTCCAATGATAAGGTAGAAATTTGAATGGTGTCTAATGTGACATCGTTCATCACGTGAAATGTTAGGCTGAAAGCGCGTTGGGTTTGGAGATAGAGAAGAATGTCTCCATACCATGGATCATACATACTAATGAGGAACAGGGATTCATAGGGAAGGAAATCATTGTGCTCATTATTCTCATCAATATGGGGAATATCAAAAATTAATTCCCCAAAAACCAACAATTTTTTATCCTTGGATTTGGAAAACGTGAGATCGAATTCTTGGAGAATGACAATCCATTTTGAATATTTACCCCCAAGTACTTGATGAGTCAATATGTGGTACATGAGGTTCGATTCTACAATGATCATGGTATTTCATAACGGAATGTAGTGGCAAAATATTTGGACGCAAATAACTACTACCAAATCCAACTTTTTGACATGTGAATATCAGAGTTTGGGACCTGATAGACTCTTACTCAAATAGTAGATCACATGTTCGGTGTCATCATCATATTCTTGTACTAACACCATATAAATAGTGGAAGTAGAGGTAGACAAATAAAGGATATAATCTTTCGAATAATTTGGTGGATGAAAAAGTGGTGTATTCATTAAAGCATGCTTAAGATCATCAAAAGAGTGCTTAGCAGTTGCATCCCAAATGAAAGGGGCATCTTTCTGCAGCAATCTCATGGATCCTTTAGTGATTTGGGCATAATTTCAAATAAAACAACGAAGAAATTTTTCCTTCCCTTGCAAACTTTGCAGTTGGGTAAGGTTGTTGGGAGGGGGTCAAGAAAAAATGGCCTTGAATTTTAAGGGATCCACCCTAATCCCATATTTGGAAACTACGAAGCTGAGGAGTCTCCCTGATTCAACAATGAAAATGCATTTGTAGGGGTTCAAATGTATGTTGTAAAACCTTCATCGAATAAATATGGATCATAGGTGAACAATATTGTCTCGACGATGAGTCAAGTGAGCTGGTAATTCATCGATATAAGATTCAACGATATGTTTGATATCGTGGAACACATATGACATAGCCCGCTGAAAAGTGGCTCCAACATTTTGAAGGCCAAAAGGTAATTTCCTATATGAGAAAGTCCCCCATGGGAATATGAAGGTTGTTTGTGTTGATCAACTGGTAAAATTTCGATCTGGTTATATAAAGAAAATCCATCCATGAAAGAGAAAATGACACTTCCAATGTAATTATCGATAATTTGGTCGATAAAGGGTGTAGGGTAATTGTACTTTGGACAAGACTTATTAGGATACCAATAATTGACACAAACAAGAATGGTACCTTGTTTCTTGGTGACTAGAACGATATTGGAAACCCATTCAGTCAGAGGGATGGGATAAATAAAACCCTATTTCAATATTTTTTTGACTTCTGCCTTGATTGTCGTGGCTTTTTTAGGATGAATCAAGTGAAGTTTCTATCTCACAGGTTTAACTCCTGGGTAAGTTTTTATTTCATGCACAACAATCGAAGGATCGATCCCTAGAATTTCTTCGTATCTCTAGGTGAAGATGTCGCAAAATTCTTTAAACAAGGTGGTATAAGTTTCAACTTCTTCAACTAAACAATTGGAACCTAGTTGTATGTTTTCCACAACACATTCTTTAATGGATATGTCGACGGTAATCGTGTGAGAGGTATTTCCAAATTCACCTCAGAGATGGTATCCTGAGTGAGTATCGGATATTAGGGAGAGTCGTAGATATCACTAGGAAATATAGAGGAAATATATTTCTTGGTTTCATCCAAACTGGGAAGAAAGAATGAACGATAATAGTTCTCATCCCACGGTGCCTCCTTGATACTGATAATTTCCATAATTGATTCATCTAATGGAAAAATATGTAGGATGTAATCGAAAGTAGAGGATAGGGAATATAACTAGAATGGTAATGAATATGTAGTAGACGCCAGGAGATGTTGGTCATCTAGTGAAGGAGAGGCAGACTGAATGGCATCGTATTGTACCACTACAGGACTATGTGGCATAGTGTCACCTAGTGTATCGAACTCTAATGGACTAGGTATGATCCAAGGATCATATGATTCGAAGGATTGATGTATCGTAAAATAAATTATATTAACCATTGTGATGTGTTGTGTGGTTGGAGGAAGAGGTGTAGGGAAGGTATCCATGAGAGAAGAATATTTCAAGAGATGTACCCCCACACTTTCATAAGTGATTTTTGAGTCTCCCCAAAAAGGAATATTGTCAGTCATTTGAGTGCGAGCGTCGAGGGTGGAGTAATCTAACTGATTGATGGTCACAATTTTACCTTGATGAGGGAATTGGAAACATCAAAAAATCGATGAAGCGGTGACAGTCATAGCATAGAACTAACTTCTCCCTAGCAACAATTTATAATTGAGGGGAGCATCGACTACTTCAATATCTATAGAAACAGTTTTTCCTCCCAGTTGAACAACTAATGATTGTAATAATCCATGAGGAAGAAAACCTTTTCCATCAAATTCTCTTAACATGGTGGGAGATTGATTAAGACCAGGTGATTTAAGGCCTTTCCAACAACCCAAATACATGACACATGTGCATGGACCCTCATCCAAAATCATATGATGAATATGTTTATTATGAACAATGACATCGATTTGGAAAGAAAGTTGGTGAGAGAGTCATGATTTAAAATTATCCATATGAACATGATATTATTGGATGACTCAGAATCTATAGTTACGATGGTTTCCAAAAGAGTTCTACATTGGCCAGGGAAGTGTTTTAGAACTTCGAGAGATGACATAGCGCAAGGTGTTTGGACCAAATATTCAACAATGTTGTATTTTTAAGAAGCACATGAATTAGGATTAAAGGTCGACTTTCAGATTGTGCTCTTAGGTGGGCATAAGATAGAGTCAAAATTTGGTTTCTAAATCTGGAGTGGTCCAGACAAAGAAGTAACTGTGGTGGGTGGTGGATATGGTGTAGTTCCAATAGTTATTTTGTTCTTATTGGGCTTACCTAGTGGTGTGTCATATGTCGTAGTACGAGAGGTAAAATCTATCCCATTAAATATGTAAATGTGTGCACTCGATGAAGCTTCCTTATTAGGAGGATGATTGGTGTTACTTCCTACTGGAGGGGTGGGATTTTATGCAACTAGTGACTGTTGTTGTGGGAAAGGATGTGTCAATACAACGAGTTGAGAATTTCCTTTAAAAATTTTAGCAACTTCATTCCGATGGGGACAGTCTCATGTGTAGTGATCTTCACCACATATGAGATATGGAAATTTCGATTTGCATTGCAGTTTATTCTTAGTAGTAGTGTGTGTGATTGTGTTTTTGAATTTTCAGTCTGATTATTGTTTTTCTTAGGCTTATTCTTAATTTTATTTTTCCCACCTGACTGCTGTGGAGAAGTATATTGAACTGCATTCAGTTCAAATACTTGAGTCGGGGTGGCGTTTGATGAGAGTGGAGTTAAACTGGTAACTGGGGTGGTGAATGTACGATTGGTTGTGTTGGTTGACTATGAACTAGAATGGGTTTTGACGAAATTGATAACTCCATTTGTGTGGACGGTGGAGGATGGTTTTGAGGGGTCAGTTGATGGATGGGGAGTGTTTGGAATCAATTCGTACAAAGTATCAGATTGGGAATAAACCATATCCATATATTGGGCATGAGAAATGGCTTCTTATTCTATAAAGACACCACCCATGGCTACGTCGCAAGAAATAGGAGGTAAAAGAGATATGGTGAACCATTCATCCAATAAATTTTCAGGAATGGTTTCTTTGATCAACCATCGCCATTGTCTCCATTCATGAATATGATCATGAATATCTACAAACTTGGTCTGACGAAGAGAGGTCAAACTTTCTATGCCAGTTTCATAGTAGATAAAGTAATTGGAATTTGTTAGCACTAGGAATCACCTTTAGATTACATGGAAGGCAAGCCCAGTACCCATCAGGTTATACATGGATGTAAAAGAGTTTTGAGGGGTCAAATGGATAAGACTCAAAATAATAATGTTCCAACTCAGAAATCAGGGCTAGCATGCATGAGAAATCAAGGTCTTGGATAAATTGAATCAGTAAGTGGGAGTAACTATGAATAGAGGGAATACTTCAAAGAGAGGAGTGTAGAGGTTGTTGTAAACATTGGATCTGCAGACAACCTAAGGAAGAAATATTCTTAACACAAGATCTTCTCAAGTTCAGAACTTAAGGACACTAAAGAAACATCATGATAATATAATAATAAAACATACATCATAATATCACCACAACCATTCATGTAAACCATTCAAAGAATGAACACTTTAGCATCAGAAGCAAATAAGATAGAAAAAGAAGTTGATTTCTATTAACCTAGATGTCTCGAATCAAGTACATCACTATTTCACAGTAACTTCATCAAAATATTATAGTATAAGGGAGCCTTGCTCAACCATTTGAACCTACTAAAGCATTTCATCTATCTATTTATAACAAAAAGGGAGGCAACAAATAGAGGTGCAAGATGGCCTCCTTCCCATGAAAATATCTAAGAATTTATTACATCTAACAACTTGACTAACAACCTATGATATAAAATGGGAAAGTGTTGGTGACTAATCCAACCAATATTTGAACTAATTGATCCCCCTTTGGTGTTCAACTCCTTGTTTTCCATGTGACCTTAGGGGCATGTGGCTTTCATCATGCTTCCAGCTATTGTTTATGCAATTCTCTTCATCATCATCTATCCAAAAATATCTTAGCTCGCCCCTCCTGGATTCTTGGTATATGTTTGTAGCATCTTTGGGTAGCACTCTCAGTAGCGCACTTTGTAATGTCTTTACCAAATTTCATGAGACTCTATAGTGCAACCTTAAAACTAGACAAGTAGCAAAATATCTAGCGCCAAATATTTGTATCCTCTATGCAGACTTCAATCTCTACGAAAATTGAGGTAGCAAATTTCGGTAGCACCACTCTGGTGTGTCTCTGTGAAAAATTCATCTTTGCCAGAAATTCGGTAGCGAATTTAGGTAGCGCCCGCCTGTGTGTTATGTCAAACTTTAGGTAGCACCATAAAAATACACAACACCTTCACTTGGACATGTGCAGAATGGGTAGCAACCTCAGGTAGTAGTAGCACCATTAGCTTTATGTGATTCGAAAGCATGGTAGGTAGAAAACCGGTGGAACATAAAAAATAGACTATTTTGTAGCACCATAGTGCTACGGAATGTCTGCACTATTACTGCCAAAGGGATTAATTCTTTGCAAAAACTCAAAACTATAAATAGTAAGCACTAGAAGCCTATATAAGTGGCAGAGGTAGTTTTTCATCAATACTTTATACTCACAAAAAGGGACCATCTACAAAAATGGAGCTCACCTTTCACCAGCTACTTCATTAACCTGACACTCTTTCTTGGAGAAAGAGGATCCTCCTTTGGCACAAAAAAATTCTTCCTTTTAGCAGTGACATGCTTCTTCAATGGGGGTATGCTCTCTTTGGCTTCTGGTGTGTCCTTTTCAATAGCATCTTCAACCAATACTTGCAAGTTCCTTTGAGCCACTTCATTTTGAAAATGTTGCAAATCTTCTTTGAGCTTTTTGTTCTGAGACTGAAAGTCTCTGTTCTTCCTATAAAGGTTTTTGAGCTGCCTATGGAAAGGTTGGGCCTTTCTTGCTACAAACCTTGCTAGGTCAAGAGTATGGATGTATCCATCCATGAGTTCTTTCATCTTAACCCTTTCAGACATGGCTTCTGCTTTCAATTGAGCCACCTCCTTCCTAGCATCTCTAAGTTGCCTGATTAATCTTTTGAATGTCTGGCTGTCAGGTGGAGTAGTGACGTGAATAGTCTCAATAGAATTTTTCATGGTTTCCTCTTCCTGCCGCATAGGAATTACCTTGTCTATCTCATCAGGCTTCTTGATGATTTTTCCTTTATCTTTTTTCTTCTACATAGGGGTTTCTTATTTCTTCTCCATAGTCTTTCCAATGCCTTGGCCCTTATATTTCTTCTTCTGTATAGGGGTTTCTTCTTTCTTATCCACAGGATTTCCAATTCCTTGGCCCGTATATGTATTCTTTTGCACGGTGGTTTCTTCTTTCTTCTCCATAGGCTTTCCAATGCCTTGGCCCTTATCTTTCTTTTTCTATAGGATAGAGACTTTAGGTAGGCACTATTCTTCAATAACTTCTTTAGAAGTTGATATTCTTGTGAAGGGATTTCTGACCTTGATGTTTGTTGTTGAAGGAGATGAGGAGAAGTGTAGCTTCTTCCCTTTCTTCACTATAGTTTTTGTAGAAGAAGGAACTTCTTCTAACTCTGGTGGAGGAGGGGGTGAAAAATATCTCTGTGGAGAATGACAAGCTTCCTCCTCAGTTCCTGTGACCTCCTTGATGACCTCTGAATCTTGAACAGGAACTCTACCCTTTCTCTTCTTGTTGGTACCTACTTTAGCATCACTGGTGGATGGTAAAGGGATTTCTTTCTGCGACTGAGGAGTGGCTACTATATCCAACTTGAAGTGAGAAGAAATAACAAAATGTTCCCATGAGATATCTTTCTTACCCAGTTCTTCAGAAACCAACATTCTAATCAATCCAGAGTGAAAGATGCTAGTATCCACATTGTTATCACTGAAATTTCATCTGTAAATGGTTACAGGAATCCAACATCTTCAAACAACGATGAGTTCACCCATGGACCAAAATTACCCAAAAAAACCTTTCCAAAAGGTCCAAAAATATACAACCAGTTATAAAATCAAGGTGCGTTATGACTACACTGGGCACGTGAACACATGCACCATCCAGAAATGCAAGAAAAGTGCATATGTGCACGATGCATGACTGTGGTCGCTAAAATCCGTACACACCTGAAAAACGACGCATTTATGAGATTGGTCGACCTCCCACCCACTTCTGGTTCAGCTTCCAAGTTGATTTGACATCCAAATCTCAGCTGGATCTGACTGGGTGGCTGGTCAAAGACCTAAAAGTGCCCTAAACAACCCATTTTCACACTAAAATATGGTTGCAAAATACCTCAAAGTGGTGCTATAAAACAAGGCCATGGGTGCACTACATTTTCAAGGAATTCATTTGCAAGGTTACGTTGCTGCTATTCTCTTGGGGAATCCTCTTTTCTCATCAAGAGAATACTAGCATCATTCCATTTGGGAAATCCACCTCACCTTTTGAGTGGATTAGCTTGGGATTCTTTCACCATTTCTTTGAAGTTTCAAAGTTGTAAGAAGAGCTCAATTGTGGTGGTCCAAGAGCCCTCCCTTGGAGGAAGAAGGGACCCAAAGTCCTCTTTCTTCTCAATGTTTTCTTTTCACTAATACACTCATTTCCATTGGTGACATGAGTCTTATTTGTTTCTTGATCTTATGTCCTTATTCTCAATAGTTTAGTTGTTCTTTCCTTTCTTAGTTTAATTCTTAGTTTAGTCTTTTATGTTTACTTTTCTAACACTTTCCTTCACTGTTGTCTTGCTTAGCTAACCCAACTAAGCTTGTAAGCACCTCTATTTTGCTCATTCAGGTGACAAAGAGGCGCAACAGATTGGCGACTCCAAAGGGGAAAGGTATGAATTTCCTACCCCATTTGGGTTTTTCTAGCTCTTCTTTTGGTTTATTTAACTTGCAGGTACCTTAACCAGCCCAAGATGACCTCCAAAACATCCAATTCAAATCTGAATTGAGAAAATTCCATTCGGAATTTTCTTCATGGCCATGTGACAGGTGTGCATGGGTTTATTGGCCCACAGTCATGCATCGTTCGCATGTGCGCCAAAATTACTGTGTTGTTCAACACCTTCCATGCACCTCTGCCCAAAACTCTTTTTTGGTTTGCGCATTGGCGCTCAGTGTGCCTCTGTCTACTCTGAGACCCGCGCTCCTGTGCAGAAAAATACTCATTGTAAGCCTTTTTGTGATTTGTGGAAGGCCCCTAGCCTTCTTAAAAATGATTTCATGCATGTTGTAATCTACATCACACTTAGTTCCCTCTCCGTATAAAGGGATTAGTCAAAAACACATAGGCACTTAGGGGGTTTAAAATCATTATTTCCTCTTTTGCTTTCATTTTGCCACATGGATGGCTTGCTTTGACTAAGATTATAAGTTGGAATCATTTGTAATCACATAAAACTTGCATTGGGACCAGAAGTTGGATAACAATCATTTAGTATGATCTTCTCTTGTGCTTCAAAGCGATCTTGAGAATCAGAAAAAGGTTGTAGGACAATTTCATCTCCCTTAAAAAGACTCAAACCTTTAGGAGAGGAAAACATCCCCCTCGGGACTCCTCTTAGTTTATTTTTCAAACACATCTCAAGATTGTAACGGGCCCATACATGCCCACATGCTACAAAGATAGGATAGTGATGAAATTTACTTTCTTAGATTAAATCACTAGGAAAGTTTAAAGGTTTTTGTAATGGGCCCATACATGCCCACATGATCACAATCTAGGATAGTTTCAAAGCTTTCTTAGATTAAATCACAATAGGGAGTTAAAGGAATAGTAATGGATGCACATGTCCACATTCTAGCTTCCTAGGGACTTTTGAATTACGCAAGGTTGTACCAATGAAATTTAGTTAATTAGGTAATCAAAGACTGGTAAGGACCAAGCGAATTCCACATGCAACAAGGTGACAACTAATTCATTAAAACATTGACACACTTTCACTCACTCACACACAAAAGTCACTTCTCACTCACACAGTTTTCATCTCGAAACGTGGAGGTTAAAGTAAGTTTTCCTCCAAATGGATTTCGAAACACCCCAGCCTTTTTCTTGACGAAACTATCCACTCCCATTTAATTTCAATGAGATTGGCTCACACCCCCAATCTCTTAAACAACCACATCTAAAACTTTTCTAAAAACTCACTAAGATTTCCTCCACAAGTGGTGCCAAAAGAAATTTTTTAGTCTAGGTAGGATTTCAAGGATAGGCATCCAAATAACTCCCCATTATCTGGTTCTCACATTGTCAAAACAATAGAAGTTGTCAAATAGGAAACTTTAAATCCTCCAAGTCAAGTGTTCCTAACACCATAAGGCAAGGAGATACCCATGAAGGGTTGAAGGCTGAGGTCCGGTTGTTCTATGCATCCCCCCTTGTGGCACCCACCTCTTGGACGGGATCCAGCCCGTGACCCATTTCTTAGGCGGAAAATCTAAATGCCACACTTTGATCGAGGTACCTAGTGACCAAATTTTAGGACATCTACCCAGGTGGAAATTATGGGCTACAATTGCACCTTGATTGGATTTTGTGTGTCTATTGGGAAATATCACCATTTCTTTCGGGATATGCCCCCTCTACCCCTCATTATAACTGATCGCTTCATCCTTTACTAGTTTCTCTTTTGGTGGCTTTAGACCCCACTATCGAGTGTTATTGGAAGGTCCAATGCTATTTTAAGAGGAAGGATATTATGTATTTTAAGACACGAGCATTTGTTTTCTTTGTTTCCCCACGCAGACAAAATCCACTTATCCACATATATGCTTCTTTATCAAAACACTTTATCTATGATGCACTTCTTCTTACATTTTATTTAGATATATATCGTGTAAAGTTCAAAAATTGAAAACAAAGGCTCTTTTTTACTTATTACTCTCACCACCATTCACACACATCCACTTAGCTAGTCGGACATCATAGGGGACCCATAGAACCCCCGTCATTCCAGATGCTTACTAAACCTCCCTCCTATTCTAGGGGGAGTTCCTAGTCTTGCCAACTCATCGGTTCCGCCTTCTCACACTCTAGTGAGTGCCACTGTCTTAGGATCATCTTTACCTGGTTCCACCTTACTTGGGTCCAATTCCCAAGGTCCATCATCCACTTTCTCTCCTTTACACGAAAGCAGGGGACCAACTTCCTCTCATAGGGGAGGTCCGACCCCACCTAGTCCCCCCCAAGGGTTAGGTTCACAAACCACTCACACCATGGCTGGAACTAACCCTCCACCACCACTCCAGATGCCATACTTGGCCTCTCTCAACATACCAGATCTAAGAAAACTCATGAATGATCCTATATTGCATGACCCCACATGGCCTGCAATGCCTACCAAACTACCTTCAGATATCCCCAAGTTTGAAGGAAAGGTAGGAGATGACCCTACCAACCATGTCATGAATTTCCACTTATGGTTCTCTTCCAACAACATTATGTATGATTCTATCATACTACGATTATTTCAACGCACACTCACTGGCCCATCAACCAAATGGTATGTAGATGAAAAATCAGGGTCCCATGCGACTTTCGAGTCCTTGGACAAATCATTTTTGACCTTCTTCCAATTACCAATCCGCCATGACAATGGTCTTGAACTACTCTTTAATTTTAAACAAACCTCAGCCACAGATATCGTTGATCACATTCACGAGTGGTGTCGACGATGTAGTTTGTGCAAAGCAAAAACCACCAAACAACAATGTCTTGAGTGGTTTCTTAGATCACTTGTCTCTCTCCTCGGTAAATATGTGGCTTCCACCTTCCCTCAATCCAAAGAAGAAGCCATCATTAAGGCTCAACAATATGACCTCATCTATTTACAATCAGGGTACTTGTACACAGTACTTCCTGATCTCCCAAAACCCATGCCATTTGGCCAAGATAGACTCAGGATATCTCACTCAGCAAACAGATTGATTGGTACCACCACACACCATAATCCACAACCCAAACAACCACCAATGTATGGTGCACCTCAATATCTGCTGGCATATGGAGGAACCTCTTATTATCCTCGACCTCATTATCAACAACCATACCCTGTTTCCCTTCCTCCACCCATCATTGGGCCATTTCCGACACCCACAACACACCCACCTATCCAAGCAAATTCTAGTACTCCCTCTACCTCAACTTATACTCTACGTACTAGAGAAAGTGCCACGCCTTCCTATGTACCCTATGGATCATTACCCCAACAGAATCCATACTTTCCATTTCCTGTTCCTCCACCACCCATGGCTCCACCACAAGGACACCCTCACACTGGGGTGAATTTTGTTCAACCCTCTCCCATTCAACAATATCAAAATTTTGAACAACTGAATACGGAAAATCCAACCCATTAGTCGAATAATGCCAAAAAAAAAAAACAAGAACAATAGCAACCCAGGTCAAGGTAGGAATCACCCCCAACAGAACCGACCTACTGGGGGAAACCAGAACCCCCAAGGGGGAAATAACAATAGACGTCAATGGAAAAATAAAAAAAATCTTCGAACCAACTTCCCTTGTGCCCTTTGCGGTGAGTTCAGTCATTATACTCATCATTGCCCCCAAATCGTTGATTTTAAACGGATGAAAGACTCAATAAATGGACCACATCCTCTACCACCGCTTGCCCCTCAGTAGGCCCCACAACAATACATACAACAACCTCCCCCAGCCATGTTGTAGAACCCCATTCCACACCATGGTGTGATGAACACCCAACAAGACATGCAGCCTACACCACCACAGTTGGGAAAATATCTCAACCCGAACAATATCACATATCATACTATCCTCCTCACTAGTGAGGAAGAAGTCCTTCTACAGACACGTAGTCGTCAATACCATGCACCCTCTGAGTCTCCTCCCATTTCCCCAGAAACAATCCCAGCACCAACGGGACCCCCGTTGGTGATTCCTCACCCTAACAAGAAAACACCCCTTCGCATCCCGTGCATCCAATTACGCAAGAATTTCCACAACCCGCAGGCGAGGATAGCTCATAATTACAGTTTGGTCGATGACTTTGCACAATCCTTGGCTGCAATGTCAATCTTAGAAGTCCTTCAAACTTGTCCCACTCAGTGGAAATCATTACTTTCTGCCTTGGGGGTAGTCGACCCCATGGATACTCAACTTATCACATTTGATCTCGACAACAGAGAATCTCGACTCCCCTCTCCCATCGCTTTTCAAATCCCCGTTATAATTTGGAACATTATAGTTCATCGGTGCATCATCGATGAAGGTACATCCACATGCATCATGTCCAAGTCTGTATGGCAGAAACTTGGTTCCCCTGAACTCATACCATCTTCCATTACCTTAAGAGCTTATGACGGACGACCATCTTCTCTTGAAGGGCTCTTCCAAAATGTCCCTCTATAACTCGGGGGCAAGACCATTCTCATTGACATTGAAGTTATCGATGCCCCACTCGATTACAATATCTTGTTTGGTCGTAGCTACATGTACGCTATGAAGGCAATTTCCTCTTCCATCATTCAAACCATGATGTTCCCCCATAACGGGAAGATCATTACAATTGATCAAGTTTCACATTATGAGACTAACCCTTCTTCCAACATCGATAACATTCTCCCCCTTGTCTACACTAATCCTGAATCATACCCACTCATCGAAATGGGGCCTAGAATTTTCAAAGACCCGTCATTGTTAGGAACGTACCATGGTGCACCACCGCTCCTTCATCCTTCCAATCAAGTATGTGTCGTATCATCCAAGGGAACTGACATTGAGGATACCCTTCACCCCAAGGAGGCTTCTCTCATATCTGACATCCCACTAATCGCAGAGCCCCTACCTCATGAGCCTCCTGCGAACTCATCGACTCCCCTAGTTCATGATTTCACCTCTCCCCAAGGCCATATCCCAATTTGGGAGACAGTTCCCCAAGCCATTACTCAAATCCCCTTCTTTTACCCTCCACCAAGTGTACAAGATTTCCAAGTAGCCACAATTCTTACCCTCCCTAATATGGTGTTGGCAATCCCAGTTTGGTATTTACATCCACCAGAGATGGTTCCTCAACCATCCCTTCCCCCCCAAACAAAAGGAATCCCAATGCAGATTCCCATACTCACTCCCACCATACCCTCTACACCCCCACTCACTAACCTCCCTGCCATAGCTGGGGGCAGGCGAAAGAAGAAGGAGCCCACCACTCCACTTCCCCCACGTGTCCAACCTCCTTGTGCGCTATGTGAGAAAGATGGGCACCCAACCAACAAATTCCCATCTCTACCCAAGTTACGTAACCTAATTCAAATCAATCAAACATCATCACCGTTCATCACTTTAGCAAGTACTACCACTACCTCCCCTAATGTAAGTAGCAAAGGGCTGCGAACCAAATTCACTTGTGCCATATGTTTAGAATATGGCCATTATACACACCATTGCCCAACGCTACCCCAATTTCGATAGACATTAGTAGCAGTACGCCAAAGCTTCCAACACGAACCCATTCCAGCTACATCATCTCCACCAAACATCACTGACATCCATTATGTCACGACTTCAGTCAATGAACATATGAGATGCCCTTACTCTCTATGAGAATCCTTAGATCATTTTACATATCAATGTCCTATGATCATTGAATACAGGCAATTCCAAATGACCCTGATTCAAACCCCTGCACCCCCTATAGAGTCGAGGATTAACCTTACCCCATCACTAGAGATTCTTCACATTATTTCTCCTGAACCAGAAGCATTCCCTATTCCTCCATGGTTCTTGGATGACTTATACAAGGATTTACCCCCAAATCCCCCCAATTCTTCCGTTCATTTCCCCATGGAAATTTTACGCCCAACTACCACTAATAATCCTCCATATCTCAATATTTGGTTTATGTCGAGCGAACCATCGCAATATCATTGCGTCATTCCCCCTGCTTCTTCATCACCAGAGGCCAACCACATGGTGACAGTCCCCAATATCACTCTTTTCAATCCCTTGTATTCCCGACAATTCTACTGTGATGAGGACATACTCGAGGAATTAACCACCCCTGACTACCCATGGGATGCACTACACCACAGATTTCTCTTCTTTTCATAGGAAGCCTTCACACCTCCTAAGAACCACCCCATATACGTAGTCGAAACCAAGCATTTTATCCCATCAGGGCATATTGACTGGTTCAACAACCCCATCCCTGCCCCTGATGCTTTTGAAGAAGGAAATATGGCCAACATCTCCCCCACCATCAAAATCGATATTCCATCAAAATTGGAGTCGTCACCATTGGCATAGCATGCACTCCTCAAGAAATCACCACCTATAAAGCCCTCTTCCAATAATACCAGGATATTTTTGCCTGGTCATACACAGAGATGCCTGGCCTTGATCCCTCTATTGTCGAACATCACATAGACACCTGGCCTGATATCACACCGGTTCGCCAAAAACAATGACCGCTACACTCATCCAAAGCCGCAGCTATCAAAGTCGCGGCTATCAAAGCCGAGATTGAAAAATTACGCACGACTAGGTTGATCTACCCCATTGCCTATACCTCACGGGTTTCCAACCCTGTACCCGTTAACAAAAAACAGGGCACTATTCCTGTATGCATGGACTTTCGCGATCTCAATCACTACTGTCCCAAAGACAAATTTCCAACGCCTTTCATCGATCAAATTATTGATGACTACACAGGCCACGAGGCTCTATCCTTCATGGATGGTTTCTCTAGCTATAACCAAATCTAAATCCACCCAGTCGATCAATACAAAACCACATTCACCACCCCTTGGGGTACTTTTGCATATCGTGTCATGCCTTTTGGCCTAAAAAATGCTAGCGCAACTTTCCAATGGGCTATGTCATACATTTTTCACGATCTAGCTCATATCATCCTCGCATACTTGGATGACCTCACAGCTCGATCCAAAAAACACACCTAACATCTTGATGATTTACGAATCATATTCCAATGGTGTTGTTAGTACAACATCCGCTTGAACCCCCTCAAGTGTGTGTTCTGCATCACTACCAGGAACCTCCTCAGATTCATCGTTTCCCAAAGTGGTATTACCGTGGATCCCCTCAAAGTCCATGCCATCACAAAAATTCCACCCCCCCCCAGAATTTACATGAACTCCAGAGCCTACAAGGAAAAAGCTAAATTTTTAAGGTGATTTGTCCTAGACTATGCCACTCAAGCACACGGTTTCCTTCTCTTACTACACCACGACATCCCATTCCACTGGGATGAGCATGCCCAAAAAGCATTCAATGATCTTAAAATGGCACTCTCCAATGCCCCTTTAATTAGTTTACCTAACTATAATCGTGACTATATCCTCTATAGATCCGCATCAGTTGTCTCAGTTGTAGTTCTCATTCAAATCGGCGATGATGATCATGAGCATGTCATTTACTACATTAGTTAAAACCTCTCAAGGCCACCCTTGAAGTATAATAACAAAGAGAAACTAGCCCTTGCAGTCATCCTCACAGCCTAGAAATTGCGCCATTACATTCTGCTTTGCACAACCAAAGTCATAGCAGATTCCAACCCCATGCAATACTTTCTTAGTCATTGGAAAATTAATGGAAAATTTGCCCGATGGATCGTTATCCTTCAGGAGTACGATCTCAAATTTTCAACACCCAAGAGCAAGAATTCTCTCGTCCTTGCCAAACTTGTCATGGACTTCCCCTTCAATACTACCAATTCCCCCATCAATACCAGCTTCCCCGATGAACGCCTCTTTTACATCACTTCGGAGGAAACTTGGTACGGTGACCTCCTCATTTACCTCCGAACCCAAAAGTTTGATAAACACCTCTCACAAGATGATCTTCATCGTATTCGCCACTAGGCCCCCCGCTATCTCATCATCAGAGATATCTTATATTGACGAGGGGTCGCCACCATACTCTGTCGATGATTGACTATTGACGAGGCTGATAGAGTCTTGAACGACTACCATAGCAGCATGTGCAGGGGCCATCTCTCAGGGATGTCCACTACTTAGAAAATCATCCGCCCAGGTTACTTTTGGCCTGCATTATTTCATGATTTCATTCATGTTGTAAAGCGATGCGATAATTGTCATCTTTATGCCAACAAAGCATGAACACCACCTGCTCTTCTCCACCCAGTCATTACTGCACGTCCCTTTTGTAAATGGGGCATCGATTTCATGACTTGTAACCCCCCATCCAACAATGGACAAAAATACATCATTGTCACAGTCGATTACTTCACAAAATGGGTTGAAGCCATGCCTACCTTCAACAACACCGCTGACACCGCAGTGCATTTTTTCTTTAATCACGTCATATCCTACCTTGGAGTACCACTCCAACTAGTCTCTGATCACGGGAAACATTTCAAGAATGAGATTTTCATCGAACTCTCATCTCGGTTAGGATTCTCCCATGATTTTGCCTCACCATATTACCCTCAGTCCAACGGACGGGTCAAAGCAGTTAACAAGGTCCTCAAGACCATGTTACAAAGCATGGTTAATAAACATAAGACCAATTGGCATCATATGTTATTTTCTGTGCTATGGGCTTACTATATGGCCTTGAAAATAGCCACTAGTTTCACACCATTTCATCTAGTCCACGGGGTCGAGGCCACTCTTCCTATCGAGTTCGAAATTCCCACCTTACGCACCGCAATTGAGCTATTACCCGACACTGCTCCAATGGAGCAATGTTTGTTGAACTTAGAGTCCCTGGATGAAGATCGTCGATCTTCATTACAGAACAATGAGGCAGCCAAAAAATGGTCAAAGGCCACCTTTGATCGCCATGTCAACCTTCACTCATTTCATGAAGGTGACCTCATCCTTGCTTATGATATTGCTCCATGATAATTCTTACAGGTGTCATTGCCTACTGTTTAGAGTATGTTCCTCCTCAGAATTGTCCTCTACCTTTAATCACAACCGCCCCCAAGGGCGCTACAGCTGTCTACATCAACATACAGTTTCAGTTACTATACAACACCCTTCTTTTCGAGTTACATGACATGAGTATGGGGCATGCCCGTCTCGTTTGTGCACAATTGATTTTACATACCTTATGGAATGTTGGGTCCTACAGGTTCCCTTCTCCCTCTAATGGGTCACTCTTGATACTCTCCCTATCACTCTTTCTTACCACGGTACTCTCAGTAGAAGAAACATTGATGAATTTTGGCTATACGTATGCTCCTAACCTCATACATCAGGGGGCATCTGTTATCACTGAAATTTCATCCGCAAATGGTTACAGGAATCCAGCATCTTCAAACAACGATGAGTTCACCCATGGACCAAAATTACCAAAAAAACCTTTCCAAAAGGTCCAAAACTATACAAACAGTTATAAAATCAAGGTGCACTATGACTACACAGGGCACGCGCGCACATGCACCGTCCAGAAATGCAAGAAAAGTGCATATGCGCACGATGCACGACTGTGGTCGCTAAAATCTGTGCACACATGAGAAACAATGCATTTATGAGATTGGTCGGCCTCCCACCCACTTCTGGTTCAGCTTCCAAGTTGATTTGACATCCAAATCTCAGTTGGATCTGACTGGGTGGCTGGTCAAAGACCTAAAAGTGCCCTAAATAGCCCCTTTTCACACTAAAAGCTGGTTCCACAATACCTCAAAGTGGCACTATAAAACAAGGCCATGGGTGCACTACATTTTCAAGGAATTCATTTGCAAGGTTATGCTGCTGCTATTCTCTTGGGGAATCCTCTTTTCTCATCAAGAGAATACTAGAATCATTCCATTTGGGCAATCCACCTCACCTTTTGAGTGGATTAGCTTGGGATTCTTTCACCATTTCTTTCAAGTTTCAAAGTTGTAAGAAGAGCTCAATTGTGGGGGTCCAAGAGCCCTCCCTTGGAGGAAGAAGGGACCCAAAGTCCTCTTTCTTCTTGGTGTTTTCTTTTCACTAATACAATCCTTTCCATTGGTGACATGAGTCTTATTTGTTTCTTGTTCTTATGTTCTTATGCTCAATAGTTTAGTTGTTCTTTCCTTTCTTAGTTCAATTCTTAGTTTAGTCTTTTATGTTTATTTTTCTAACCCTTTCCTTCACTGCTATCTTGCTTAGATGACCCAACTAAGCTTGTAAGCACCTCTATTTTTCTCATTCAGGTGACAAAAGAGGTGCAACACACATCCTTAGACTTGGATTGAATCCCAGCTGACATCTTGCATATGATCCTTAGAAAATAGTAGGGAATATTCATTTCAATTTTACCAGTAAAATGGAGCAGAATCATTATATGGTACTCGTATGATGTGTTGAACCTCCCTTCACATGTAAAGTATCTCTGAATGATCCTCAATATCCTGTCAAACTTCTCAATCAGATGATTCCTTGGCACACCTTTAGACAAATCACTGCTTGATGTTCAGGCTTAAGGAAATCATTGGCACAGGTTGCATTCAAATCCATAGCTTTGAATCATTTATCACTTGTGATAGGGATACCTGTTGTAGCTAAAATAGAGGCCTCAGTCATGTCAAATTATAAATCCCCTACCTTGGTCTTCCAGCCATCAAAATGTAAGGAAAATTGCCTTGTCACCTCAGGATGACCTCTTTTCATATTCTAGCAGAAAGAGAGGGATCTCACTCTTTGAAAAACTTCTCTGGCCATGGGCTCTGTCTCAAAATGATGCATATCCAAAGGTTCAGTTATAACTACCTTAACCCCCTTGTGTGACTTCTTCATTTGAGGAGTATCCATAGTTTAGTATAAGAGCTTCTTATTGCTATGGAGTAGTGATAACCAGGAGGACCCAAAGTCAAGGCTCAAGAGAACAAAACTTCCCTTAATAACAGACTGGTTACTAACTAGATAAACTGGCTGTGGAAATCCCACTCTTGGATCTAGGCAGGTATGAACACTTGGAAAATGAGAGGATACCCTATAACTGGTCTTTGAAACTGAGTAGAAACAACCTGATTTAAATGTCATATGAGGCAAGGGAGAAAAGTGTTGTTGAGTAGTGCCTCTAAGTGGCACACTAGGCATGTAGAGGATATGACTTACTTGGATGTTGTGAGCTTAGTAGCAATGGTGGCTAGATGTATCAAAATTCGATATCCAAGTAATGTGAATTACAGGTTTGAAAGGAGGGAAGGAAATCATAGGATGTCTTGAGGAAAAATATCCTTCAGTTATGTGAGCCCGATAACCAAAATTTTGAGCGTTATTTCTCCTTTAAATTTATGTGCAAAGGAGGAAAACACAAAATACCCATGGAATAAAATCAGTTTGAAAACCTCTACAAGATTTTCGGAAGAAGCCATGAGCATCTTGGCCTCCAAATCTACCTCAGCATCGGATATGATAGCACTGATGTTGACTGGTCAAGACTGGGAGTTTACGTAGTGCAACAATCTTGAGTTTTTCAAAAATTACAAATCGTTATAAAAGCTCGTAAATATGAGATCTTTAAAGAATCTTTTAACCAAATCTTGGCACTAAAAACAAGGAATATGACATCGGCATTGTAATCATACATCATGGTGAAAAATGATGAACGGGAAAGGTGCTACAAAAACTCCTGATGAGTTGGCAGTGCTTCATTTCAAAAAATGATTGGATAGGTAAGCAAAGGACATCAAAGCAGGGCTACGAGGGCATGAGTGAGGAAGATGTCCTGTCAAATCAAACTATTCATGGAATGAATCTATCCTAGCGACAAGTCATGAGGGGGATTAAGTCATGAACAAAATGGTCCTAGTAACAAGTCATGAGGGGATCAAAGATAAATCATGAAAAAAACAATTCTAAGTCCAAATTTGAATGAGTATTAAAACACAAGTCATGACTCAATACTTTATTTATCAAGGGGGTCCTAACAAACACACTTTTAAAAGGGTGAAATTAAAAAATTAAAATCTAAGGCTTAAGAAAAGATAAAACTAAAGGCTAAAAACCCAAGGCAATTTAGTGTGATAACATTGGATCCATAGGGGATGGAATTCCCCTTGTGGGATGCCACGAATGAGTAGATCCAGTGCCTTATCCTAGGGCTATGGGGTTAGTTATTGAAACAAAAATAAAATAAAGACAATATTTACAATGACATGCAAAGCCAATCCTGGCTCAAGCAAAGTACTTTTTCAGAAAATGCCCATTTACAGGGCCACCAAAAACTTCTTCACTCTCTATATTTTGCAACTTGAAAGTGTTATTAGAGAATACCTTAGAGATTTTGAAGGGATCGATCCATAAATATTCAAATTTACCGTGCTTGCTGTTAACTCCCAAAGTAAAACCGTTCTTTCGGTTGAACTTTGTAGATGATGTCTTAGCTATTGGTCACATGCTTAAGCTAGTGTTGTGTTTTTATTGTTCAAGAAAATCTTTGGTATTTGGTTTTGTCAAGAGATTGGAAAAACACCAGCTTTCGGTGGTTTGGGCGAGCCCCCGGCGTGCTCATTAACCACCGAAAGCATTCATTTTCGTCAGCAAAGTGGTCGATTTAAAATGCAAGCAACCACCGAAAGGGTCTGATCGGGCAAAAAGAAAGCTCGTGCTTTCGCACGAGCCATGTGTCAAAACGTTGCAATTATGGAAGTTTCAAACCACCGATAAGCTCGCGTTAGAGGACATGATGATCGTTCGTGGGTTTCGACCGAAAGGTTCCAAATTTCGGCGCATTATCCATAGCACGTCATCTCCAAATCTATGCCAAGCGATGACAGTCAGTCACGGTCGCACGGAGTTTCATTCCTTCCCAGCGACAGATATATTCATGATTAATTGACAGGTCATGTGTTCAGTTTAAAACTCCAAACGTCATATAGAGCCCGGAGATCACTGGAGATATCTGCCAAACACGCGATTTTCCAGCAATCGCGATTTCCAAATCTTAGTTCCTCCATTCGGGCGATTGGAATGTGGTCTCCAAATTCAAGCAGGGAGCTCGAGCCGAGTAATGCGGAGTGGGTTATCGGGTAAGCCTGTAAGCCCTTCTCTGTTAAAAATTTCAGGAATTCACTTACCCCTAAAGGTCCAAATTTCGGTTTTCCCTTCCTAACTGTCACATAGCTGTGGGTCGGTATTTCCACACATTTTTGGTATGTAATTCATGTTCTGTAAAAAACTCCATAGATATATTTCCCCCGAAAAGTTGAAGATTCGGTTGACCCTGTCAGTTTGTAATTTGGATGTGTGCCGAATCTCTAATACAATTGTAAAAACCCTATGCCCTGTCCGATCATTCAACAGTCTGTTTGCAAGTAAATTGACCATATCCTCAGCTTCTAGAACCTCTGTTCGGATACCTGGTTGGTCATAGTTACAAACACAGTTCCCTTTCAATTATGTCGAGATCCGGTCCTGCATTGAGGTCAGAGGTAGATGGTATGTGGTACTTTGAGGAACATCCTGAAGTTGCAGAATGCTTCAAACAGGTTGGCATTTTCTCATATTGTGAGAAATTAAYGACCTTTCATCAAYAGATCRCTGAGGCATTTKCCCTATCATATGATGGCAGAATTGCCAAAATAGSYAGAGAAGAATTTATCATCGATGAGGCCTCCATTGCTGAGTATACAGGATTGTCTAGGACAGGTAGTTGCTGGTTCAAAACATCTGCGCCTTCAAACGTTGAGTTCAGATCCTATCTATTGCCCATCCATAAAACTCTAACATGGAAAAAGGACATTCCCTTATCCTATCTGGAGCCCAAATGGCAAACACTGCTGAAAGAAATTCTGGTATACATTACTTGTGAAGGACGGTATAACAGGGTTTTATACTATCATTTCAAATTATTAAATCACTTCACAGGCAGGGAACCCTTGAACATACCCTACTTCTTTCATAAGACATTGACCAAAATGGAAAAACAGGTGAAGGTTTAGCCCACTAAAGTTGCAAGCAGGATATCTCATCAAGGTTTGATTTGCCTCCTTATCAAAGAAGGTCTTCACAGAAAGAAAATAGGATGGAGTCACTTTTTGTTTTGGAATGAATTCCAGACTGAGAAACCTCCAGAAAGGAAAACAAAAAGGTCCAGAAACAGGAACCCTCCTACTAATCTTAGAAGAAGAAAGGGAATTGCTATGTCTAGGGATGCTATTAAGGCAGCAAAGGGAATTTCTATGTCCAGGGATGCTATTAAGGTGGCACCAAGCAAACAGGAAGAAACTAGAAAGAAACTGAAGCTAGAAGACAGAAACACTGTCACAACAAAAAATACACTCAATTTTCCCTACAGTGACTCAGATCAGGAGCAGGAAACGCCAAAGTTGCAGGATACCTTACAGCCTAAACTTGATGCAGAACTGAAGATAGACATACATCCAACAATGCATCCAGAAACACATAGGCAGCCAAAGGCAGAGGCTTCATCCAACAAGCCTCAGAAAGGCAAGACCAGGAAAATAAATAATCTGTTGAAAGAAATTTATGAAATAGAGGTACTCGAGAGTGTAATTAAAAAGGCAAATTAAGATCTAACAGAGAAGGTTGCTGAGTTGTTCAAAGAAAATGAAACTCTTAAGGAAAATCATGATTCCATCAAAGGGAGAAACAGAGAACTGATCAGGGAAAACATGAAATTGTACAGGCAGTTGAGAGAGTTAAGACTCAAGCTGAAAAAATTTGAATCTGCAGAAGAAGAGAAAACAGGGTTAGATACATTGGCCAATCTGGCCACCAGCATCATAGAGGTGACAGATTCTCCAACAAAGCCAACACAGGTTCGACAGTCTGCAAGGATAAAAGCCACAGCATCTAAGAAAGCATGAACGATGAAGCGAGTTTCCAAATGGTCAGTTTTGCAATTTTGAAGAATTTTCAAACTGCAACTTTAGGTGGTTTAGGCGAGCCATACTGAGCTCATTAACCACCGAAGCAGGCGCTTTCGGTGGATGTTTTACACAGAAAATGCTCCAGTCAACCACCGAAAGCCTGTCAACCCAGATTTTGCATAAGTTTTTGCACAGGTCGAAGATTTTGGACACGAAATGAGTTGGAACTTTTTCCAAAACATGTTCTATGAATTATCTCATTCACTCCGGCATCTATTTTTGGTCTATGATGAAGAAAAGAACGATTTCAAAGGTAAAAGGGTAATTTCCTATGAACTGAAAAATAGGGTACCCTGCCAGCTTGGCCAACTCGACTTGGCTTCAGTAAAAGAAGAGAATTTTAGCCTTGGAAGGCTGTCTCCACATCAGCAACAGTTAACAGGAGGAAAATCAGAGATCTACCACTTTTTGAGGAAATATTCCTTGTATCTTGCAAACAGTTTTCACTTGCTATTTTTAGTAGATCTGATCCATGTTTTTAGGATCAAAAGTTGTCTTGTAATCTTATAAATATTAGAACAAAACATGAACCTAGGGTTCGATTCTGGACTGAGGAATGCTCTTTTGTACTCAGACTTTTTGTGCTAATACAGATCACAGGTTCCTTTCAGCTTTGATTGTCAGCTTTTCACCTTTTCTTATGCATTATTATCTGTGTTGTCAAGCTTTGAATGGCTGTTATCCCATTGTTTAGCTCATAACTTGATAATAAGTCTTTCTATTGTCTCTTAGACCCTGCTTTGCACTGGTTTAGTGATAATTCGTTCTCCACCCACTTTAAAGCCACTTGCTGATTAATCAATTCTTGAGAGCACTGTCTATTTGTTTATCATTTTCATGTTTGAATGCTTTAAGCTGCATTGAGTTGTCCCATTGATCCA
>SNQJ01S0008644.1:170934-192613 GCA_010110895.2 Picea sitchensis | reverse complement strand
GATAACAAATTGGCGCCGTTGCCGGGGAGAGGAGATCGAAGCTCAGCTTCCTTGGGACACGACACAGATCCAGCTTTGATGATAGACAAAGCTCGGACATAATTTGGTTGTATATCTTCTATCTGGCGACTCCATTGACGAAGTGGCTCCCAAAAGAGCTCACACCAGGGCAAACCCAGAAGGCCCTTTAACATCAGTTCCTGATCCAGAAAAAATCATCAGCAAGGGCAAAGCTCTGCATAGACAGGCCTCCAGATCTGCAGCTGTAAGTGATTCAGGTATACCAATTAATACTCAGTCTTTCATATCCGAAAAGTCTTTTGCTGAAATTGTAAGTTCAAAAGAAATAAAAAATTTGTCTCAAGCTGTTAGGGCTGAAGAACCATCTTTTTCTTCCAACATTACTCAATCTGCCCTTGAGATCGAAGTTTCATCGCATCCACAAAAACATTCATCTTCATCTTCTTTAAATTCATCGCCTAGTAAACCTTCAAAGAGCAGTCTGCACACTTATACAAATCTGCCTGTCCTTGAAGAAATTATTCAAGACCTATCCTCTAAGGGTGAATAAAACCTAGCTTCATTGCTCAGCCAGTTTTATAAGGCCTCCTATTTCCCATCAACTTCCGAGACTACTATTCAGAGTGAAGTAACATGGACATTTATTTCAAACTCAGGTAATTTGTCTCCTCCATCATCTCCTCTGAATTATCCATCCCCTCCATTGTCTCCTACAAGATCCTCATCCTCATCTATCATCAAGACTATCATGGCTGGTCCAGCATTGACCAGAATGGAACAAATCTTGGCAAACAGATATGCCCCTCTTGTCTTGCCAAACCCCTTGTCTGCCATGCCAACTGGTGATTACCAGAAATACATGCCGAAGTTCACAGGTGCAGGTGAATATACAGCTGAGGAACACATTGAGGCATTCTATGCCTATGCGGAAAACATAAACATTTTAGAGGAGGATGTATGGACTAGAGTCTTTGTCCAGAGCTTGGATGGTCAAGCTCGGAAATGGTTTAAAGAATTGCCAGCAAACTCAATCACTGGCATTGAGCAACTGGACGCAGCGTTCTTGAAGTACTTGGGGGAAAGGCGAGATTTGTTGTATTACATGTCTGAATTCGGAAATTTTAAGAGAAAGGATGATGAATCAGTATCAGACTTTATTAAAAGATTCAACAAGATGTTTGGTAAGATCCCTGCAGAAATCAAACCAAGTGATGCATCAGCAAAAATCATGTTTTCCGCAGCCTTTGATGAAGAGTTCTGTCTTATACTCAGAGAGAGACGTTCAGCAACACTTGCTTTGATGCAAGACGCAGCTCTTGAAGTTGAATCGAACATCACAGCCTCTCAGAAGCTCAAAGGGAGGGCTGAAAAGAAGAAGCCTAATGTTGACTCTTCTTCTTCCTCTTCAAACAGTCAAATGGAAAAAATGGCTAAAATGTTAGATACTCTAACATCAGAAATGTCGAAGTTGAAAGTCCAAAATCAGACACCGGAGAGAGCAAAAGAGCCCAGCAATCTTGCCCCTAGAAACCCAAATGTTTTTCCATACAAAAGAAACAATCCACAAACTCAAATTCTGCAGAGAAATAGGAATTCAAATGAAGATCAGAGAATAAGAGTACCTCTTCAGAACGTAGTAATGGATGAAGAACAAGTCGAAGAGCGAGAAGAGGTGGAAGGTGACATTCATTGTGTCGGAGATGAGACAGGGACATCTTATCTCACACAACAAGATTACGAACAATCACTAATGACTGAAGAAGCAGAAGAAGATCTCCTCGGTGATGGTATCTTTACAGCAGAGGATAAGAACAGATACAACCTTCGATCTAAGTCTAAGGCTGCTCAAGAAGATGCATCAGCTTCTCCTGCAAAAACTACTGCCCCTGTCAAACAAAAAGACCACTCATCGGAACATCAGCCAGCAAAGTCTTCGAAGGAGAAAGCAACAGCCCCTCCCAAGAAGGTTGTTGCTTCTGTCAGTCAGCAAGCTCCGGAGATTCAGCCTCTTACCGAACAGCAGAAGGATAAAGAAGCCCCTTCAAGCCAGGTGAAAATTTCTGATAAAACTACTGATAAGGCTCCTTATTCTTTTAATTTCGAAGCTGAATTACAGAAGATCAAGATTCCAATTCCCCTTGTTGAGTTGATGAAGAATGATATGTTTAAAAGAGATATCCTCAGAACTTTAGATCCCCAGTCAGTATCCCATTCTGCTGATATCCTAAATATCTATGATGATAAGCCTACTATAACTCTCAGCCCCATGGTAGAAGACAGGGATGAAGGTTGCCCCCCATTCTATATCTCTTTAAACATCCATGAAAAGACCTTGCACAATTGTTTACTGGACTCCGGTGCCTCCCACAACCTGATGCCCAAAGCTGTCATGGATGAGCTTGGGTTGGAAATCACCAAGCGTTACCATGACCTCTTCTCCTTCGATTCTCGAAAAGTCAAATGCCTTGGGATGATTAAGGATTTGGCTGTGACCTTGACCCAAGCGTTAATGAAAACAATGGTAATGGACATAGTGGTGGCTGACATACCTCCAAAATTCGGGTGCCTTCTATCTAGGTCATGGATGAAGAGGCTAGGTCGCACTCTCCAGATGGACCTTTCCTATGCAACTATCCCCGTTTTTGGAGGGGTGAACAGAAGACTTTACAGGGAGTCTCAATTATCATATGTGATCAACGATGAAAAGAACCCATCAAATCATCCTATTTATGCCATAGATACGGACATGGGATCTTGCATCTTACAATTTGATGACTCATTGTCCGACACCTTGCCGCTCAGAAAACCATCAGATCAGATCATAGTTCAGCCAACAGAGATAGCAGAGGATGATCTCTGGACTATGTTTTTTGATGGTGCTTGCACCAAAGAGTCAGCTGGAGAAGGAATAGTATTCATTTCTCCCTCAAAGAAAACTTCCCACCTGTCTTTCAAACTCAACTTCAAGGTGACAAATAATATCGCCGAATATGAAGCATTACTGTTAGGACTGCATGCAGCAAAAGAGAAGGGTATTAGGAAATTGCAGGTGTTTGGCGACGCTGATTTAATCGTCCAACAAGTGAACAAATCTTTCCAAGCCAAGCATGTAAGACTCAAGGCTTACAGGGATCAAGCCTTGGAGGCAATTAAAAGTTTTGCAGATTTCAAAATCACATTTGTGCCTAGAGCCATGAATGAAGTAGTTGATTCACTGGCTGTATCAGCATGTGCGTTCGTTCCTCCTTTGCCTCACAAACTATCATATGAAATTCAAGTCAGACATAGGCCTTCTCTTCCCGACAATGTGAAATTTTGGAAAGTCTTTGAGGATGATGCTGAACTTACCCGATTCCTTGCAGTAGTCGATGAGTTCGCAGAGTTGCAGATTGACCAAGACAACGAACATGATGATAGAGTTGAGCAGCCAAATCTCAAGAGCAAAATCGCAGCTCACGAGATTGTTCAACTGTCCACAAATAAAATTCCTAAAGGCTTGATTCCATTGGAGAGGCTCTTTGACAACAACGATGTGGCTGTCAAATTGCAAAGTGCAGAAAAAGAATCAGATGTATTAAAATATAATGTGGCCAGTGAACAAGACCCCAGACATGTCAATTTGGCTTCCCATTTGTCTGATAAACAAAAGAATGATTATGGTAAATTGTTGAAAGAATTTTCAGACATCTTTGCATGGCAGTACGATGATCTGAAAACCTTCGACACAGAAGTGATTCAACACAAAATTCCCTTGAATAAAGATGCAAAACCGTTCCGTCAAAAGCTGAGATCATTCAATCCCCTGCTGCTGCCCATGATGGAGAAAGAAATTAGGAAACTGCTGGACGCCCGTATCATCATCCCCCTCAGGTATTCGGAGTGGATTGCTAACCTTGTGCTAGTCAGGAAGAAAAACGGAGAAATCAGACTCTGCGTTGATTTCAGAAATCTGAAAAAATGCTCCAGGAAAGACAATTACCCGCTACCTAAGATGGAACATATGCTACAGAAGGTGTCAGGAGAAAAGGTAATGTCCTTTATCGATGGATTCTCCGGGTACAATCAGATCGTTGTCCACCCGGAAGACAGAGAAAAAACTGCCTTCACCACTCCGTGGGGCACGTTCATGTATGAAAAGATGCCTTTCGGCCTGATGAACGCAGGGGCGACGTTTCAGAGAGCAATGGATATTGCTTTCATCGGCGAGAAAGATAATTTTGTCCTGATTTATCTTGACGACATCACTGTCTTTTCAAACAGTCATGAATTACATCTGCAGCATTTGAGGAAGACATTTCTGAAGTGTCGAAGGTATGGTATCTCTATTAATCCCAAAAAGTCTAATTTTGCACTTAAAGAGGGTAAACTTCTCGGGCATGTTGTTTCTGAGGATGGTGTTAAGATTGATCCAAAGAGGGTAGAGGCAATCAGAAATCTGTCCCTCCCAAGATCGAAAAAAGACATTCAGTCTTTTCTTGGAACCATTAATTTTGTCAGAAGATTCATAGGAAATTTTGCCGAACTTACCAAGCACATTACTGCCATGTTGAGGAAAGATTTTGAAATGAAGTGGACCGAAGAAGCTAGACAGTCATTTAACAACATCAAAGAGGCCATCACAACAGCTCCTGTATTGATCAGCCCAGATTTTTCGAAGGTATTTTATATCTTTTCATTTGCCTCCAATGACACGATTGCTGCAGTACTTTTGTAGAAAAATTCTGATGAACAGGAACAGCCAGTGGCCTTCTTTAGCAAGGTTTTGAGGGATGCAGAGACGAAGTATGAGTTTCCGGAAAAACAGGCCTATGCGCTCATCAAATCACTGAAGGCTTTCAGGGTCTACATTCTTCAAGCTAAGGTAATTGCTTTTGTCTCTTCTAGCTATGTCAAAGATGTTCTTGTTCAACCTGACATTGATGGCAAAAGAAGTAAGTGGATAGCCAGATTGATCGAGTTTGATGTCGAAATAAAACCAGCAAAGTTAATAAAAGGCCAGGGTCTTGCCAGACTCCTGGCAGAAGAGAATTGCAAGCTGCTCGACATCAATCTGATGAGTATTGACGCAGAAAATGTTCCATCTGCTGAAAACAATGAAGGTAAGGGGATGCAGGTTTCAACTCATCTGGCTGATTGTGAATGGTACAGCAGCATCATCAAGTTTTTGCAGACTCTATCAGTTCCAGCAGATTTGACAAAGACTCAAAGAAGGGCTTTAAAACTCAGGGCTGTGAATTTCTGCATAAATGATAATTTACTGTTTTGGAAAAATCCCATTGGTTTGCTGTTAAGATGTGTAAATCGAGAAGAGGAAGCTAAGGTAATGAATGAATTTCACAATAGTGAGTGTGGAGGACACCACTATTGGAAAACGACAGCACATAAAATCTTAAGATCAGGTTACTATTGGCCATCTTTATTTTCAGATGTTTATGAATTTGTGAAAACATGTGACAAATGCCAGAGATTCGAAGGTAAGAAACAATTGAAATCCCTGCCTCTCAAGCCTATAGTAGTCACCGGGCCTTTTCAGTAGTGGGGCCTGGACTTCATAGGTGAGATCCATCCGCCTTCTAGTGGACAACATCGGTGGATTCTAGTTGCCACCGATTATTTTACAAAGTGGATTGAGGCTATTCCGACCCGGAATGCCAATCACACCGTCATCATAAACTTTCTGCAGGAAAATATATTCGCCAGATTTCGCTGTCCCAAAAGATTGGTTGCTGATAACGCTGCTGCATTCAAAGATAAACACTTGATAAAATTATGTGAAGAGCTAGGAATTCAGCTGGTACACTCCACAGCCTACTATCCGCAAGGGAATGGTCTAGCTGAGTCGTCTAACAAGAGCTTGGTCAGAATCATACAGAAGCTGCTTGCGCAGAATGTCAGAGGTTGGGATTCCAAATTAAAGTTCGCATTGTGGGCTGACAGGGTAACGTGCAAAAAATCAATTGGTACATCCCCTTTCAAGATGGTATATGGTACTGAGGCCATATTTCTTGTTCAGCTTGCATTACCAGTTGCAAAATTCTTACAGGAAACGGATGAGGAACCAAATGATCTAATTAGGAGGATTCATGATTTGGTACAGCTGCAACAGGATAGAGACCAGCTCTTAGAAAAGGCTGAAATGCATCAGGAAATGATTAAACAGAATTTTGACAAAAAGGTCAAATCAGATGTTTTCAAAACAGGGGATATGGTCTTAAAGT
The DNA here is from genome assembly GCA_010110895.2 of Picea sitchensis. Lineage (NCBI taxonomy): Eukaryota > Viridiplantae > Streptophyta > Pinopsida > Pinales > Pinaceae > Picea > Picea sitchensis. The sequence goes on along the minus strand of SNQJ01S0008644.1, from coordinate 186,374 downwards.
GGGATGCAGCAAGGCAGGAGAAAGGGAAGCACGGGAAATTTGACGCCCTTTGGATAGGACCTTTTGTCATAGCGGGAGTGCATCAGAACAACACCTTCATTCTTCAAACTCTTTCAGGCGAGCCAGTTTCAGGAGGGCCTTTCAACGGGTGCTTCCTGAAGATCTATTTCTCATGAGGCTTCTTGGAAGCCAGGTTCTTCTTGTACATATTCTTTGTTTCAGTTTTGTTTTCTTTGTTTTTCTGGTATTCTAATAACTCCATGCCCAATGGTACTAGCAACTATTTTCCAGATTGTAATAAGGCCACTGAGTCTAGCTAGGTTCTTGGTCACCTCGCAGGGAGATACCCATCCCAGTTGGAGCCAATGTTAACTCCCAAAGTAAAACCATTCTTTCAGTTGAACTTTGTAGATGATGTCTTAGCTATTGGTCACATGCTTAAGCTAGTGTTGTGTTTTTATTGTTCAAGAAAATCTTTGGTATTTGGTTTTGTCAAGAGATTGGAAAAACACCAGCTTTCGGTGGTTTGGGCGATCCCCCGGCGTGCTCATTAACCACCAAAAGCATTCATTTTCGTCAGCAAAGTGGTCGATTTAAAATGCAAGCAACCACCGAAAGGGTCTGATCGGGAAAAAAGAAAGCTCGTGCTTTCGCACGAGCCATGTGTCAAAACGTTGCAATTATGGAAGTTTCAAACCACCGATAAGCTCGCGTTAGAGGACATGATGATCGTTCGTGGGTTTCGACCGAAAGGTTCCAAATTTTGGCGCATTATCCATAGCACGTCATCTCCAAATCTACGCCAAGCGATGACAGTCAGTCACGGTCGCACGGAGTTTCATTCCTTCCCAGCGACAGGTATATTCATGATTAATTGACAGGTCATGTGTTCAGTTTAAAACTCCAAACGTCATATAGAGCCCGGAGATCACTGGAGATATCTGCCAAACACGCGATTTTCCAGCAATCGCGATTTCCAAATCTTAGTTCCTCCATTCGGGCGATTGGAATGTGGTCTCCAAATTCAAGCAGGGAGCTCGAGCCGAGTAATGCGGAGTGGGTTATCGGGTAAGCCTGTAAGCCCTTCTCTGTTAAAAATTTCAGGAATTCACTTACCCCTAAAGGTCCAAATTTCGGTTTTCCCTTCCTAACTGTCACATAGCTGTGGGTCGGTATTTCCACACATTTTTGGTATGTAATTCATGTTCTGTAAAAAACTCCATAGATATATTTCCCCCGAAAAGTTGAAGATTCGGTTGACCCTGTCAGTTTGTAATTTGGATGTGTGCCGAATCTCTAATACAATTGTAAAAACCCTATGCCCTGTCCGATCATTCAACAGTCTGTTTGCAAGTAAATTGACCATATCCTCAGCTTCTAGAACCTCTGTTCGGATACCTGGTTGGTCATAGTTACAAACACAGTTCCCTTTCAATTATGTCGAGATCCGGTCCTGCATTGAGGTCAGAGGTAGATGGTATGTGGTACTTTGAGGAACATCCTGAAGTTGCAGAATGCTTCAAACAGGTTGGCATTTTCTCATATTGTGAGAAATTAAYGACCTTTCATCAAYAGATCRCTGAGGCATTTKCCCTATCATATGATGGCAGAATTGCCAAAATAGSYAGAGAAGAATTTATCATCGATGAGGCCTCCATTGCTGAGTATACAGGATTGTCTAGGACAGGTAGTTGCTGGTTCAAAACATCTGCGCCTTCAAACGTTGAGTTCAGATCCTATCTATTGCCCATCCATAAAACTCTAACATGGAAAAAGGACATTCCCTTATCCTATCTGGAGCCCAAATGGAAAACACTGCTGAAAGCAATTATGGTATACATTACTTGTGAAGGACGGTATAACATGGTTTTATACTATCATTTCAAATTATTAAATCACTTCACAGGCAGGGAACCCTTGAACATACCCTACTTCTTTCATAAGACATTGACCAAAATGGCAAAACAGGTGAAGGTTCAGCCCACTAAAGTTGCAAGAAGGATATCTCATCAAGGTTTGATTTGCCTCCTTATCAAAGAAGGTCTTCACAGAAAGAAAATAGGATGGAGTCACTTTTTGTTTTGGAATGAATTCCAGACTGAGAAACCTCCAGAAAGGAAAACAAAAAGGTCCAGAAACAGGAACCCTCCTACTAATCTTAGAAGAATAAAGGGAATTGCTATGTCTAGGGATGCTATTAAGCCAGCAAAGGGAATTTCTATGTCCAGGGATGCTATTAAGGTGGCACCAAGAAAACAGGAAGAAACTAGAAAGAAACTGAAGCTAGAAGACAGAAACCCTGTCACAACAAAAAATCCACTCAATTTGCCCTACAGTGACTCAGATCAGGAGTAGGAAACGCCAAAGTTGCAGGATACCTTACAGCCTAAACTTGATGCAGAACTAAAGACAGACATACATCCAACAATGCATCCAGAAACACATAGGCAGCCAAAGGCAGAGGCTTCATCCAGCAAGCCTCAGAAAGGCAAGACCAGGAAAATAAATAAGCTCTTGAAAGAAATTTATGAAATGGAGGTACTCGAGAGTGTAATTAAAAAGGCAAATTCAGATCTAACAGAGAAGTTTGCTGAGTTCTTCAAAGAAAACGAAACTCTTAAGGAAAAGCATGATTCCATCAAAGGGAGAAACAGAGAACTGATCAGGGAAAGCATGAAATTGTACATGCAGTTGAGAGAGTTAAGACTCAAGCTGAAAAAATTTGAATCTGCAGAAGAAGAGAAAACAGGGTTAGATACATTGGCCAATCTGGCCACCACCATCATAGAGGTGATAGATTCTCCAGCAAAGACAACACAGGTTCGACAGTCTGCAAGGAAAAAAGCCACAGCATCTAAGAAAGCATGAACGATGAAGCGAGTTTCCAAATGGTCAGTTTTGCAATTTTGAAGAATTTTCAAACTGCAACTTTCGGTGGTTTAGGCGAGCCATACTGAGCTCATTAACCACCGAAACAGGCACTTTCGGTGGATGTTTTACATAGAAAATGCTCCAGTCAACCACCGAAAGCCTGTCAACCTAGATTTTGCATAAGTTTTTGCACAGGTCAAAGATTTTGGACACAAAATGAGTTGGAACTTTTTCCAAAACATGTTCTATGAATTATCTCATTCACTCCGGCATCTATTTTTGGTCTATGATGAAGAAAAGAACGATTTCAAAGGTAAAAGGGTAATTTCCTGTGAACTGAAAAATTGGGTACCCTGCCAGCTTGGCCAACTCGACTTGGCTTCAGTAAAAGAAGAGAATTTTAGCCTTGGAAGGCTGTCTCCACATCAACAACAGTTAACAGGAGGAAAATCAGAGATCTACCACTTTTTGAGGAAATATTCCTTGTATCTTGCAAACAGTTTTCACTTGCTATTTTTAGTAGATCTGATCCATGTTTTTAGGATCATAAGTTGTCTTGTAATCTTATAAATATTAGAACAAAACATGAACCTAGGGTTCGATTCTGGACTGAGGAATGCTCTTTTGTACTCAGACTTTTTGTGCTAATACAGATCACAGGTTCCTTTCAGCTTTGATTGTCATCTTTTCACCTTTTCTTCTGCATTATTATCTGTGTTGTCAAGCTTTGAATGGCTGTTATCCCATTGTTTAGCTCATAACTTGATAATAAGTCTTTCGATTGTCTCTTAGACCCTTCTTTGCACTGGTTTAGTGATAATTCGTTCTCCACCCACTTTAAAGCCACTTGCTGATTAATCAATTCTTGAGAGCACTGTCTATTTGTTTATCATTTTCATGTTTGAATGCTTTAAGCTGCATTGAGTTGTCCCATTGATCCACCTTTACAAAATACAAAAACATTCATTTCTTAAGTTACCAAGCACTTCTGGTCTACAACCACAGAGGGTTTCTTGGAGTGATAACACTTGCCATTATCTTTCTTCAGTGCATCCCACTTGAGAACCAAATCGCCTAGTTGAAATTACTCTTTGTTCACTTTCTTATCAAATGAATTCTTGATCTTCATTTGATGCTCATGTGCTTTATCTACAAGCTGCTCCCAAGTCTGTTGCACTTCAACCAGCTATTGAATTATTCTGATCATATGATCTGGATCCCCTTGGTAATCTTGGAAGAATTTTTCCACAGGTAAGGAAATCTAAGAAGGAAAAATGGCCTCAACTTCGTACACCATCTGGAAAGAAGAAAGGCCTAGAGACCTCTTTGTTTTCACTCTGTCATCCCACAAAGAAAAATTGATTTTTGAGTCCCATGCCTTTTTGTTCTCCTCTAACATCTTTTTAATGATCTTTATCAGGATTTTGTTAGAGGACTCTGCAAGCCCATTCCCTTGGGGGCAGTAATGGGTAGAGTGAACCAATGTGATCCCAAACTGTTATCAGAATTGAATTAATGGTTCAGCCTTGAAAGATGCAGCATTATCGGTGACAATTCTATTCGGACACCCAAACCTTGCCATAATTTCCTCAACAAAACCAATGATCACTTTGTGGGAAGCATTCCTTGTAGGGATAGCTTCTATCCACTTAGTAAAGTAATCTTTAGCAGTCAAGATCCATCTATGTTGACCACTGGAAGCGGGATGAATTTCCCCAATAAAATCTAGGCCCCACTATTGAAAGGGTCCTGAAGCTTCCACAGGCTTTAATGGAAAAGACTTGAGTTGTTGCTCTCTAGAGATTTTATAACATTTAACACAGGCTCTGATCTTAGCACAAACATCGGTGAATAGACTAGGCTAGAAGCACCCAGCCCTGAGAATATCGTATGTCGTGGTTCTCCAATAATGATGCCCCCCACATAAATTGTCATGAAAATTAGACATAATCTTTTGGGCTTCTTGTGGGTCTAGGCACCTCAAAAGAACTCCCAATGGATCCTTCCAATACAAGACTTGATCAATAAGGCAATATTTAATTGATTTGAGTTTTACATCTCTCACCTTGTTATTTTCCATACCATCTGGAGGCTATAATTTCTGTAGAAAAATTGTAATGTCCTTGTACCAGTTGCAATCTACCAAAGTATGAGTGACTTGAGAACCGTTCTCAGTCAATTCAACCTGCTAATTTTCTAAACATGAGTTGATGAAATTTACCCCCAAGGCTGAGAAATTTGATTCAGCCAACAACTTGGCTAAACTCTAGCCTTTAACCAATTTGGTAGACTTAATCTCAAGATCAAATTCAAGGATTTTAGCAATCCACTTGCTCTCTTTTTTGTCTATATCTGGCTGAATGAGAATCTCCTTTACAGAAGCCGATGGGACATAAGCAATGACTCTTGAATGCAACACATAAACTCTAAAAGACTTGATAGATTTAACCAATGCATAGGATTTCTTATCCATGATGTCATATTTTAATTCATCATCTCTCAATGCCCTGCTGAAAAAAGAAATGGGCTTCTCCAAGCCTTCATCGTTCTTCTGCAATAAAATAGTTGCTTCTGTATCAAATGAAGCGAAAGAAAAAAAAAATCCTTGGAGTAGTCTGGACTAATAAGGACCGGGGCTTCAATCAAGGCTTTATTTATTTGATCAAAATAATTGCAGGACTCAGTAGCCCATTTGATTTCATTATCCTTCCTCAACATGGTTGTGATATACTTGACCAACTCAACAAAATTTGACACAAACCTTCTCAAAAAAATATTTTTTCCCAAAAAATATTGAACCTCCTTTTTGGATCTAGGAAGTGACAAGGTTTGGATTGATTCAACTCTATTGGAATCAATCCTTACCCCTTCAGCTGACACAATGTGCCCCAATAATTTCCCCTCCTTCATGGAAAACAATGATTTTTTTGGATTCAAAGAGAGACCAAATTTTCTGCATTTCAAGAAAACCTTTTTTATATGATCATAGTGTTCTTTATCAGATTTAGAGAACATAGTTATGTCATCTAAATAGATAATAAAAAAATTGTCCTTCTCTCCAATAAATGCTATGTCCATAGCTCGCTGAAAGGTCTTCCCTGCGTTCATCAAACCGAAGGGAATCTTAGCGTACATAAACGTACCCCAAGGAGTGGTGAAGGCAGTCTTCTCTCTATATTCTCCTAAAAAAGAAGTTTGATTATAATCATAAAAACCATCAATCATGGACATCCTAGCTGCACCTGTCACCCTCTATAATATGTTCTCCATCTTGGGCAGAGGGTAATTATCCTTTTTAGAACTTCTATTCAGATTCCGGAAATCAACGCAAAGTTTGATTTCTCCATTCTTTTTTCTCACCAGGACCAAGTTGGCCACCTATTCAGAATACCTCAAAGGAATAATAATTTTAGCATCTAAAAGATTTTTTACCTCTTTCTTCATCACAGGAAGCAACATAGGATTTATTTTCCTCAACTTTTTCCTGAAGGGTTTGGTCTCATCCTTTAATTCTTGTGCTCTATAATGTTGGTGTCATAAGTTCTGAGATCTTCATAATTCCAAGCGAATACATCAACAAATTTCTTTAACAACATAGTATATTCTTCCCTCTTCTCTCTTGATAGGTTGCTTGACAACTTGACAAATTTTGGATCCTTTTATGTTCCCAAATTGCCCTCAATTATGTCAACATCATTAGTGGACACTTTTCCCTTCACCTCCACATCATTTCCATCAAATAATATTTCCAAAGGAACTAGTCCTTTTGGAATGTGATTGCTAGGTAGCTACACAATATGATTATTAGCAATTCTATCAAGGAAAACATCAACATGAGGATTAATTTCAGAATCATGATCCTGATCAATGTGTAATGCAGAAAAATCATCAATAGTCTCAAGGAATTTTTTAAGTTCTAGATCACCTTCAAATACCTTCCAATATTTTACATTATCCAGTATAGAAGGCCTGTACTTGAATTCTACATCATACTTGAGTTTAGGTAGTATGGGGATTCTGAAATTGCTTGTTGATACAACCAAAGAATCAACAATGATATTCTCTTCTCTAGGAATAAATGAAATGTTAAAAGCTGAGAAAAATTGTCCACCAAGTCCCACACTTCATTCCTGTAAAATTTAATCCTAGGGTGCTTTGTTTGATAAATATTTTTAATCTGATGGACTATTAATTTAGCATCCCCGAATACTGATAGCTCTTCTATCCCCATGTCTTTAGTAGCCCTCAGTCCCAAGACAAGACCTTCATACTCCACCACATTATTAGTAGTTTTAAATTATAGTTTGTATGACAAAGATATAGTCTCTTGAGCTGGTTAGACAAAGACCACTCCAACACCAGCACCTTCCTTAGAAGAGGCTCCATCAAAGAACATCTTCCAAATAGAGGTGGTTATAGGAGACTCCTCGCAAAATGTAGCAGACTGTTTTTTTATTTCAAGAGGAGTTTCATGAGTGTTAGTGAGCTGCAAAATGATAGATCCCAAATCAATATCAAAAGCAAAAACATGATGATTTTTGGGGTTTGCTTCATCACTAATTATGTAATCCAATTGAGCTTCCATGTAAAGTTTTCTATTCTCTCCCCCAAAAATGAGAATAATAGCATATAAGATATCCATCTGCAAGGTTCCCCCAAGTATTTTTATCCAAGACCTTGACAAGAGCATTCCGAACTTGGGGGGAACATCATCCACCACGATATCCATGACTATGCTTTTCATGGGCAGCTAAAATAGGGTCACAACCAAATCCTTAATGAATCCAAGACACTTCACTTTCCTGGAGTCAAAAGAATATAAGTCATGGAAAGTCTTTTTTATTTCTAACCCAAGTTCATCCATAACAATTTTTGGCATGAGATTGTGGGATGCCCCTGAATCCATCAAACAATTATGCAGCACCTTATCATGAATATTCAATGATGTGTAGAAAGGAGGGGATTAATCATCTCTATCTTCTATCAATGGACCCAAGATCACTGTTGGTTTTTCATCTTGTAGATTGACTAAATCAGTGGCACTTGGAGAGGCTTCGGACTGTAACATTTTGGAGAGATATTTTTTAAATTCTTCATTTTTTATCAATTCCAAAAAAGGTGTAGGGATATTTATTTTTTGGATCTCATTTTCAAAGATGAAGGAAGAAGAAGACTTCAGGATCTCTTTGGTTTCACGAGTAGTATTTCTGACTAGAACTTGTGGACTTTGAGTATCGTTTTCCTTACTGCTAACTGTCACAGCCTTGGCAGAATTTTCTTTTTGGACAGGCTAATTAGGAGCATTAGTTTTTTATTCACTCTTATTGGATCTCATATTATATCTATTAGTACTTTATTTTTCTTTCTCTCCCTTACTTAATTCATTTATTTGAATATCCATCAAGGATTTCTCATAAGCAGATTGAGTCAAGTGAGGGGATGGGGATGTGTCACCTAAGAAATGAATCTTAGGATCAACTTCTTCCTCCTCTCCTTCTTCATCAGTAACAAGGTTGTTATGTAAAGGAGTTTGTACCCTTTGATCATCTCTCTCTGTTTCTGGGATCTCTGGGAAGGATTTGGGGAGCATTACTTGGTCTCCTGAAGTTACCTCTGTTATCAGTATTTTGAGTATTTATGTAGGTCTTTTTTCCTTCCATTTTTAACTTCTCTATATCAGTAGAAAGGGATTTTACTAATTTGGTGAGATCATCTACTTGAGGATGAACAATATGGGAGTCAAAGGTTGAGGATTTAGTTCTTATTTTTCTCCTATCCCTATCCGATTTCCCTCTGAGTTTATCATATGCCACTATGTTGGATTCCACCTCCAAGGTTGCATCTTACATATGAACTAAGGAGGTTGATCTTCTTTCTCTCAGTAGAAGGAAAAAATCGGGGTCAAAGGCACTGGCATAAGTGATTTTTGTAGAGGTTTCGGTGGTTTTTATCTCATCAGGAATCTTATTGTATGTTTTGTTAAATATTTTAAAAAATTCAGTGATAAACTCTCCCTCTTTCCTTTTTATGGATCCAACTTCAATGATGTAGTACACAAAATCCTCTTTGTCCCCCCAGTGCCTCAAGAAGGCCTTTTCTAATGCTTCAATGCCAGCAATGGATCCAGGGGCCAGACCCCTAAACCACTTCCTAGCCTCACCAAAAAGGATTTGGATGAAGACCCTCATCCACACATCATCATTTTCAATGTTTTGATTATCTGCATAGCTGTAGAAAGTAACAAGATGTTCCTCAACGGTTATCTCTTCTTCTCCTGTGAATTTCAGCATGTATTTCAGATAATCTCCAGGAGGGAGAGAAGTCACTGGCTGAGGTAAGACAAGAGGGGAATATCTTGTAGCCACTATGGCATCCATCTTATTTGCAGGGGGGGTTAGTACCTGCCATTGGATTTTGAACTCTCAGTGAACAAGGAGGAGAAGGAGACTTGACTATGTGTAGCTTAGGTGAAAAAAGAATGTATGAAGGTAAAAATTTGGTTTTCAAAGAAGAGGGCTAAGTCTTGGAGGTAGATGGTAAAGTTTGCAAGGGGGAGGAGGTTTCCTTTTATTTATCAACAAAAATTTTAACAGGAAGAGGGATGGAAAAACCTAAAGTAGGAAACTCCTCAAGACTATACCACTTTACAATATTAGGGGAAGAAAGAATTTCAAATCTTTCTTCTTTCAAATCAATTTCAAAAGAGGAGTATTCAATAGGAAAATTTTGAAAATCAATATTCTTAGATACTTCAGCAGAAGGTAAAGAAGGATTACTTGATATAACAATTGGAGTATTAAGAGTGGAATCAGGCAATTGACCAGAAGCACTTGTAGCAACAATAGAAAAAAATTCTTGAGAAGATTTTCCCTTCCTGATTATATTCTCTGGGTCAACCTCAGGTGGAACCAAAGGTAAATGTGGATTTGATCTCGTATGTCTACCTTTAGGCACCAAAGATGAAACAATGGAGTCACCAGGTGCAAGCTACAATCTTCAATATACTATGTTCTAATGCACATTTAGAACTAGTAAGTTGTGTCGTTTAATCCCAGGGAAAACTCTTCAAATTGTTCCCCAACAACAACGCCAAGAATGTTAGCACTAGGAATCACCTTCAGATTGCATGGAAGGCGAGCCCAGTACCCATCAGGTTATATGTGAATGTAAAATATTTTTGAGGGGTCAAATGGATAAGACTCAAAATGATAATGTTCTAACTCAGAAATTAGGGCTAGAATGCATGCAAAATAAATGTCTTGGCTAACTTCAATCAATAAGTGGGAGTAAGTATGAACAAAGGGAATACTTCAGAGAGAGGAATGTAGAGGTTTTTGTAAACATCAAGTCTGCAGACAAACTAAGGAAGAAATATTCTTAACACAAGATATTCTTGAGTCTAGAACTTAAGGACACTAAAGAAACATCATGATAATATAATAATCAAACATACATCATAATATCACCACAAGCATTCATGTGAATCATTCAAAGCATGAACACTTTAGCATCAGAAGAAAATATGATGGAAAAAGAAGTTGATTTCTATTAACCAAGATGTCTCAAATCAAGTACATCACATGTTCACAGTAACTTCATCAAAATATTACAGTATAAGTGAGACTTGCTCAACCATTTGAACCTACTGAAGAATTTCATCTATCTACTTATAACAAAAAGGGAGGCAACAGATGGAGGTGCAATTTGGCCTCTTTCCCATGAAAATCTCTAAGAATTTATTCCATCTAACAAATTGACTGACAACCTATCTATAAAATGGGAAAGTGTTGGTGACTAATCCAACCAATCTTTGAACTAACTAATCCCCTTTGGTGCGAAACTCCTTGTTTTCCATGTGTCCTTCAGGGGCATGTGGCTATCATCATGCTACCAGATGTTGTTTCTGCAATTCTCTTCATCATCAACTATCCAAAAAGTCGTTAGCTTGTCCCTATCGGATTCCTGGTATCTGTTGGTACCATCTTTGGGTAGCACTCTGAGTAGCGCACTTTGTAGTGTCTTTACCAAATTTCATGAGACTCTGTAGTGCAACCTAAAAACTAGACAAGTAGAAAAATAGGTAGCACCAAATCTTCATATCCTCTGTGAAGACTTTAGTCTCTACGAAAATTTTGGTAGCGCCACTCTGGTGTGTCTTTGTGAAAATTTCGTCTCTACCAGAAATTTGGTAGCGAACTTAGGTAGCGTCCACCTATGTGTTCTGTCAAAATTTAGGTAGCGCCATCAAAATACGCAACACCTTCCCTTGGACATGTGAAAAATGGGTACCAACCTCAGGTAGTAGAAACACCATTAGCTTTAGATGATTCGGCAACATGGTAGGTAGAAAACCAGTGGAACATCAAAAATAGACTACTATGTAGCACCATAGCGCTAAGGAATGTCTGCACTATTACTACCGAAGGGATTAATTCTTTGTAAAAACTCAAAACTCTGAAGAGTAAGCACTAGAAGCATGTATAGGTGGCAGAGGTAGTTTTTCATCAATAGTTTATCCTCGCAAAAAGGGACCATCTACAAAAATGGAGCTCACCTTTCACCAGCTACTTCATTAACCTAAGACTTAACCTGACACTCTTTCTTGGAGGAAGAGGATCCTCCTTTGGCACAATAGGCTTCTTCCTTTTAGCAATGACAAGATTCTTCAATGGGGCTATGCTCTCTTTGGCTGTTGGTGTCTCATTTTCAATAGCCACTTCAACCAATACCTGCAAGTTCCTTTGAGCCACTTCATTTTGAAAATGTTGCAAATCTTCTTTGAGCTTTCTATTCTTCCTATAAAGGTTTTCGAGGTACCTATGGAGAGTTTGGGCCTTTCTTGCTGCAAACCTTTCTAGGTAAAGAGTGTGGCTATATCCATCCATGAGTTCTTTCATATTAACCCTGTCAGAGATTGCTTCTTCTTTCAATTGAGCCACCTCCTTCCTACCATCTCTAATTTTCCTGATTAATCTTTTGAATGTCTGGTTGTTAGGTGTCGTAGTGACATGAACAGTCTCAATAGACTTTTTCATGGTTTCCTCTTCTTGTTGCATAGGAATTACCTTGTCTATCTCATCATGCTTCTTGATTCTTTTGCCTTTATCTTTCTTCTTCTCCACAGGGGTTTCTTTCTTCTCCACAGTATTTCCAATGAGTTGGACCTTATATTTCTTCTTCTGCACAGGGGTTTCTTCTTTCTTCTCCACAGGATTTCCAATGTCTTGGTCCTTATATTTCTTCTTCTGCACAGGGGTTTCTTATTTTTTATCCACAGGATTTATAATGCCTTGGCCCTTATCTTTCTTTTTCTGTAGGATAGAGACTTTAGGTAGGGACTGTTCTTCAACAACTTCTTTAGAAGTTGACGCTCTTGTGAAGGGATTTCTGACCTTGACGCTCACTGTTGAAGGATATGAGGAGAAGTGTATCTTCTTCCCTTTCTTCATTGTAGGTTTAGTAGAAGAAGGAACTTCTTCTAACTCTGGTGGAGGAGGGGGTGAAAAATATCTCTATGGAGAATGACAAGCTTCCTCCTCAGTTCATGTGACCTCCTTGATGACCTCTGAATACTGAATAGGAACTCTCCCCTTTCTCTTCTTGCCGGTTTCTTCTTTAGTAGCACTGGTGGATGGTAAAGGGATTTTTTTCTGCAACTGAGGAATGGCTGATATATCCAACTTGAAGTCAGAAGCAATAACAAAATGTTCCCATGAGATATCTTTCTTACCCAGTTCTTCAGAAACTAGCATTCTAATCAATCCAGAGTGAAAGATGCTAGTATCCACATCCTTAGACTTGGATTGAATCCTATCTGACATCTTTCCTCTGCTCCTTAGCAAATAGTAGGGAATATTCATTTCAATTTTACCAGTAAAATGCAACAGAAGCCTTATATGGTATTGGTATAATGTGTTGAACCTCCCTTCACATGTAATGTATCTCTAAATGATCCTCAATATCCTTTCAAACTGCTCAATCAAATGATTCCTTGGCACACCTTTAGACAAATCACCAGCTTGATGTTCAATCTTAAGGAAATCTTTGTCTTAGGCTGCATTCAAAGCCATAGCTTTGAACCATTTCTCACATATGATAGGGATTCCTGTTGCAGCTGAAATAGAGGCCTCAATCACCTCAAATTATAAATCCCCTAACTTGGTCTTCTAACCATCAAAATGTAAGGAAAACTTCCTTGTCACCTCAGGATGCCCTCTTTTCATATTCTGGCAGAAAGAGAGGCATCCCGCTCTTTGAAAAACTTCTCTGGCCATGGGCTTTGTCTCAAAAAGATGCATATCCACAGGTTCAGTTATAATTACCTTACCCCCCTTTTGTGACTTCTACATCTGAGGAATCTCCATAGTTTAGGATAAGATCTTATTATGGCTATGGAGTAGTGATAACCAAGAGGACCCAAAGTCAAGGCTCAAGAGAACATAACTTCCCTTAATAATAGACTGGTTACTAACTAGCTAAACTAGTTGTGGAAATACCACTCTTGGATGTAGGCAGGTATGAACACTTGGAAAATGAAAGGATACCCTATAATTGGCCTTTGAAACTGAGTAGAAACAGCCCAATTTAAATGTCAGATGAGGCAGTGGAGAAAAGTGTTGTTGAGTAGCACCTCTAAGTGGCACACTACGTATGCAAAGGATATGACTTGCTTGGATGTTGTGAGCTTAGTAGAAATGGTGGGCGGGTGTATCAAAATTCGATATGAAGGTAATGTGAATTAAAGGTTTGAAAGGAGGGAAGGAAATCATAGGATGGCTTGAGGAAAAATCTCCTTCAGTTATGCAAGCCCAATAACCAAAATTTTGAACGTTATTTCTCCTTGAAATTTATGTGTAGAGGAGGAAAACACGGAATACCTGTGGAATGAAATCAATTTGAAAACCTCTGCAATATTTTAGGAAGAAGTCATGAGTGTCTCGACCTCTGAGTCTACCTCAGCATCAGATCTGATAGCACTGTTGATGACTGGTCAGGACTGGGATTTTGCGGAGCGCAACAATCTTGAGTTTTTCAAAAATTACAAACCATTATTAGAGATCGTAAATATGAGATCTTGAAAGTATATTTTAACCAACTCTTGGCATTGAAAACAAGGAAGATGACATCAACATTGTAATCATATATCATGGTGGAAAATGATGAATGAAAAAGGCACTACGAAAACTCCAGATGAGTGGGCAATGCTTCATTTCAAAAAATTATTGGACAAGTAAGCAAAGGACAACAAAGAAGGGCTACGAGGGCATGAGTGAGGAAAATGGCATGTCAAATAAAACTATTCATGGAATGAGTCGATCCTAGTGACAATTCATTAAGGGGATTAAGTCATGAACAAAACGATCTTAGTGACAAGTCATGAGGGGATCAAAGATAAATCATGAACAAAATGGTTCTAAGTCCAAATTTGAATGAGGATTAAAACACAAGTCATGACTCAATACTTTATTTCTCAAGGGGGTCCTAACAAACACACTTTTAAAAGGGTCAAATTAAAAAATTAAAATCTAAGGCTTAAGAAAACATAAAACTAAAGGCTAAAAACCTAAGGCAACTTAGTGTGATAACAGAAGTAGTGAGAAAATCCATGGAAAGTGAATTAAAATCTTGAAAAGTTTCGCATTGTAACTCAATGTACCATTTAGCCACTAAATCTGTAAGTGTAAGCTGGAAAAGATGTAACCAGATAGGATCATCCATTAGTGAATTTGATGAACACAACAGATGAAAGGTCATAACATGGTTATTAGGGTATTCACTAGGTTTGTCATCAAATTTAAGAATATTAGAAGGTAATTTGGCAAGAATGACTGGCCAAAAAGGGGAGTGTAATATGGGATTGTTGGTTAATCTTGACAGATCCAGTAGATCTAGATTGCCTAAGAATGTTAATTGTCGATTGACTTGAGGATAATATTGGTGTGCCATAGGTACACCAGTAGGACCGTAAACTGTTTGTGGTGAATAGTTGTAGCTAACAGGTCCTCCCATATGTTGTTGATGTTGACCAGCAAAAGTAGGATTTGTTTGTTGACGAATTTCCATAAAAGGGGAGGGGAAACCCATTTGGCCCTAGGGAGGATAACCAGTGTAACCCAAGGGAGGATAGTTCGCTTGACTATTTTGAAGCAGATAATCAGGTTTCCTTGAGGAGGGTAACTAGGTTGACCTTGAGGAGGATAAGAAATTTTCCCTTGCAGAGGAAAATATGGTTTGTTGGACAACTGAGAGGGGGGGGGTGAATCAGTTGTTACTGAGCTTAAACAATTATTCTTCTTTTAAACTCTTTGCAGAAACACTGAATGATGATCACAATAATGCAGGCAAATAAACAATGGCACATTCAGCATCAGTCACATATATGAGAAACAAAGAGATAGATATTTCTCGAGGAAACCCATACAGGTTAAAAACCTCCTTTTCTTTATATGATAAGTAATAGTTACATTCTTTACATTATCATACATATGAGAACCAACTCATAATGAGGCTACAACCTCTATTTTGCAAGCTGCAACTTGCTGAGAGCACCAACTCTCTATTTTCTCTAG
>SNQJ01S0008644.1:120822-165585 GCA_010110895.2 Picea sitchensis | reverse complement strand
GATGTTCAACAATGGCTTACCAGACTCATCACTGTTCTGTTGCATTTCGTTACTCTGTTTGCCTCATTGCCTTCCTGCACACATGAATTGTGTTATATGTTCTTCTGCTTTTTATTCTTTGTGTGCCATGTCAATTCACTGCACAATTCCTATTCTATGCATTTCTACTTCTGCGCTCTGCCTCCTTGCTCACACTTCAATTCTTCTACACAGTGACCACAACAACTCCAACAGCAACAACAACACCATCTCTTCTCTGTACCGTGTATTTATAGATTATGTACACCTTGTGCATGCAATGTTCGCAATGCCTCTGCATGCTGACTCCGTGCCATTATCCTCCACCTCTCGAGTGCTCTATCTGATCATCATCGTGACTCTTCAGCTTCTCTGGTGGTTCACCCCATGTGTCCAGCATCACTGTATGTTATACTGAGATTCCTCAGCCTCTCTAGTAGTTTGAGACTCTTCATCTTCTCTGTGACAGTCAAACTAACTTTCTCTGTTTCAGTTACAGGCTTCAATGCCCATCCAACTATTAATCACCTTCACGAACATCTTCATCCCTCTTGAAGATTCTCAGAGGCTCTTCACCTTCTCTGTCAATCATCCCCAAGTGTCTTCGAGTCCTCTGGCTGAAACCATCAGTGGTTTATGGCAGTTATACTATGTCATGCTACAATAGCCCTATGATCTTGTTTAAATTCATTTGCATCGTTGGATATGCAACGAGCAAATCTGGACGACCCGAATCTGTGCTCCCAGATCTACGATTGGGATTGGATTCCGGAGCCCCCTTGCCATTCTACCTTTAAGTGGAGGGGGGGGGGTCCAAAATTGGGTACGCATCTCTCGAGCAGCCAGGATTAGAGTGCCTAGATCAACGACGCTCAAGTGATTCTGGACCCTCCTTTCCTTTCTGCCTTTAATACGGGGGGGGTGTCCAGAATGGTGGGGTATTGACGAAGGACCCCACTCTTGACGTGTCACCTTTTGTATCATTCTCCACCTGACCATGCGACAAGGCTCATTCCCTTTAGCCCCTCCTCATCCTCCGACATCTTTCCATCTCCTGAGTGGTGTAAATCTACTGACATCACACGTGGATTGACACATGTTGAATACTACCACGTGTCACTCTAATTCCTGACTTACATGTGCCTGAAATGTTGAATCAGTTTGACACTTGTCATTACCTAGTTGTGCCATGTGTTCCTAGCTGACGTGAGTCGGGTCGAAGGTCTAGATCACATCTTGAACTGACAGTTCAGATTCATTCGGGATTTCACACAATGCGATTTCGGGATTCCTGATGTCAATAATCTTTGACATGTCCAACTCTTGATCCCCGAAACTCTGTCAAGGACTGGAATCAATGGTCTAGATTCAACCTTAATCTGACGACTCAGATTACATCATGATTTCACATATCGTGATATCAGGATTCCTAATGTCAATAATCTTTGACATGTCCAACTCTCGATTCCCGAAACTCCGACAAGGACTGGAATCAACAGTCCAGATTCAACCTTAATTTGACGGCTGAGATTAGATCACGATTTCAGATATCGTGATTTTGAGAGGTTAGGGAACATCGTTCCTTTGACTCTCCAGTCAGTGAACTGACGATCTATCCCCACGTGTCCTGCCTGAAGATGGACGGTCCTCCTTCTTTTGGGATTTTGTGAGCCCTCTACTCCTTTCACTTTAAAGAACGTGCAGGTTCTCCTCGATCCAACAGTGGTCGGACCCTGCACTTGGATCTAACGCCTGAGATCTATCCTCCATATCTGCGTGCTCCTCTTGTCTTCATTGAGATCTGACGATCATCGTGAATTCGGGATGTGATCCAATGATCACCGACGCTTCTCCTCCAAGATTACACATCCTTCTTACTTGGAAGAATTTCTAAGTGTCAAATGCCTCGACCTTTGATCCACCTGTTATCCTAAGTACGCTATCTCCCTTGAGCTTTAGTCATGAGTTAAACTCATCCCTGGTGCACACCTACGCACTCCATTCGACTCTGCGCTAATTCCTCCTGAGCTTACGTTGTTCCTATTTTTCCATCGATACACACTTTGATCCTTCCATCTTCACTGTTGTACTTTCCATCATTACTTCTGTACTTACCATCAATCACAAGCTTACACTGCCTGTTAAACATACCAGACATCCTCTCCACTATCTCTTCTGAACTTATCGGTCTTGCTCTGCAACGTCTTCCTAAAATAATTCTGGTGCCCATCTGTTACATTTTTCTTGTACTCATGCCATATTCATTGATGTACTTGCCATCAATGACAACCTGTTAAAAATTTCCAACATGGTTGGCCTTGAGAAACCCAAGTGGGATTCAGGACCCCTGGGAAGGGTTGTCCAGAATGTAATCCAAAAGGATTGGGATCCAGTATTCCTCCTTGAGAGTTGGGGTTTGATGGTCCTCCTTGATTTGGATGATGAAACAGTCCTCCTTGGGTTGGTCCCCAAGATTTTGGGGGGTTCCCAGTAAACAAATATTGAAATTTTCCCTGCCATCGATTGGGTAGAAAATAGGATTTGACCGATAGAAGGGGGTTTCCCCATGGTCAAATTTTGTGGGCCAAATAACAGTTTCCCACCAGTAGGGATTTGTCCCACAGTTGGGTTTTGTTGTGTGGTAGGGTTTTGCATCATTTGATGTGAAGGTGTCCCAATAGGGTTTTGTGGAGTATATGAAGTTGTTGTTTGAAGAGGGATGGTAGGTGTAACCATCATGGTACTTTGAAAATGATTAGGTAACACAACTCCTATTTCACTTTTAACTTGTATGGAAGTGGTAGTGGGATTTATTTTTTGATTGATGAGATGGTCAATAGGTTTTCTTGATGGTCCTGCATCTACATTGGTAGTGGTAGATGCAAGTGGAGGGTCAAAGAGTGGTCGGTTGAAATTACATTTTTCACAAATATCCTGACCTGATGGAGTTCTCCATATGGAACAAACATGAGTTTGTTTTGGATCTACCATTTCAATGGAGTGGACAGGGGTAGTTTATTCTTTGGTGAAAGCTAGTTGTATTGGTTGGTTGTATTGGTTCCATATCTATCCATATCTAGTTGATTATATGCCCTTGACGATATGCTAGGTTCATCTTATAATACAATGTTACCTGAGGAGTCCACTCAAACAAGGAGTGGATCATGAGGAATTTCTAAATATGGATTTTCAATAAAGGTGGAGCCTTCATGAACCGTAACTAAATATCTCTCGGGATTTTCTAGAAAAGAAGTAGAAACACTCCCATCATCTGAATGGTTTTCGACCTCTTCATGGTAAGTTTCTTCTAGTGAGTTAGGAGGTAAGGTTTCATATCCTTATGTAGGAAACCCTTGCATCCTACGTTATCTGTGAAGAAATTTATTGGCCACAACACCAATTTTTAAGGACAACTCAAGTAAACAAACAACAGTCGCTAAAAAATCTAGAAAACCAACAAGAAAAACAATGTCTTCTCTCAATGAACGTACTAGTTGGTGATGAAATTCAACATTGTGTGATCAAATTGATAATGGGCTAGGATATGAGCAAGTGGATTGGTTACATTAGTAGCCTACTTAACAGAATTACACCTTGGTGCAATTTCCCTCACGGTTTTACCCATGGGTTACCCTCCAAGGAGCCCGAGTGAGTTTGACCAATGTCTCTTCCAAGTTTAGAAAAGAATTCCCTTCATCGCCACCTTGTGTAAGGACCCTAAATATTATGGCCACTAAGGATACCAACTCGCAAAAAGCCTCTGGGTGGGTACAGTCGACAGTCGATTCTGAATGTATGGGTAGGATATTAAGTCTAAAATTAGTCAAGAGAACTAAGGAAAAATGGACCAGTAAACTCTAAAGGACCCTGAACGGATTCAAAATTCACGAATCTCCAAGACCAAATGAAAACAATTGATCCTCAAGAACAACCCCCAATATAAGATCGAACTACTATGATTGGTTGAGCCTTGGAGGGATAATCTATGTTTCTCTCCTGCACATGACCTCGTGTTTAACCCTTGTGTGAGAGGGGGATCCCAGCTATGCCTATACGAAGGTTGGATTTTCTCTCCCTATCACAAGATTATGCATTTGTCTTGAATGATTTGGAGAGTTATTCTCACAGCATATTCCAAAGCTCTAGTCCTAGTCTATTGTTGGTGTAAAGATCCAAAGATAAAAGTTTCTAGTTTTATTTTAATTATCATTCATTTTCATGGTTGTTCATTACACAAGGGTGAATGATAGTGAAAATGATGATGTTTGAGACACGAATCCCTAAAACGGTAAGAGAATGATATGCAAACTTTATTTTCAATGAAATTCTAGCTATGGGAAGAAGAAGAGTTTATTTTCATTTGTCACTAACAAACACTCAAGAATGCAAAATTTTATACTATTTTGTTCTCAAGAAGACTTCAAACAATTGCCAAATTATAAAGAGGACCCTTTTTAATATCCAAAACCAATGCATACAATTATTTATTTATTTTATTGTGAATGCAAACAAAAATGTTCATCTAATGCTTCATACTTTCTCTAATAATGAAAAAGTTTCATTGTAGTGGTTATAAAAAGAAGAATCAAAAGTACTCAACAAAGACACTCTCAGCAGTAAATAAGATACCGAAAGAAGAACAACTACCAAACTATTCACTCAAAGGAAAAACACTAAGAAACCAAAAGTCAAAATTTATAGTATTCCTGAATTGAGTAAGGGATCAAAGATAAGTAAAACAATACTGCGATTAATGACATTCCTTATGAAAACCTCCAATCAATCAGATAATCAAGAATATCAGCAAAAAGAAACCAATTTTGACAGATAACGGTTGATTTGGAAATAAGGAAAGACAACACAAGATAAATAAAGAGTAAAAGAATGAAAGGTAGTAATTTTGAGTCAAACAAAGAACAAGATCTGACAGAATAAGATCTGAGTCAGAGAAAAATATCCAAGGACTATGCCCAACAAGAAATAAAGTCTACATTTTTTCAAAGAAAGAAAAATTAGCTCTCTGGTAGCCAAAGCACCAGAGCGCTGCAACGCTCCCTAGTAGACTCTGGGGGATCCTTGATTAGGAAACAACTCTCTGTCTTAAACCATCAAAGGGTGCTAGTCCTGAGGAAAGTTTGAAAAAAACTCAAAAGCTCAAAAACTCAGGGAAATTCAATAAGAGGCTCTGTGAGAGAACTTAGAAAAGACAAAAATATGTAAGGACAAATTAAATCAAAAAATGGGATATAAGGACAGGAAAAGGTAATGAACAAACCAAGGAAAGAAAAAACTTAAAATTATATCCCCAGTGGAGTCGCCAATTTTTGTTACAGAAATATTCCCCTGCGGAGAGGTGAACTTTCCCTTGGAGTACAGACCCCTCTACCAAGACAAAAAACTACCTTTGGACACTACCATTCCTATAGATTCATTTTATCCATCGATAAAGAGAGAAGGAGGGGAAGTATGATTTACCTCACTTACGACATTTTTCTAAGTTGCTCCAATCCACGAGTTCCGAACAATACCTACAATGGACAACAATAAATAAACAACTATATCCTACTCTAATGGATTAGATAAAATCAATCGATCTATGAAGATTAATAAAAACATAGACAAGCACATGTAAACACATACTTGGAGGAAATAGGCCAAGTATATTAATGATAACTTCAAAAGGAAACTTACAATATTCAAATGATGTTGCAACAACCTCTCCAATTCCTCCTCGTCCAACCCTTGCTCGAAATATCCACAGTCAAAATAACAATGCTTTGTTGATTTTTTACTCCTTTGTTCACCATGAAAATGCCTCCATTTATAGTCTTTGAGAGGCTCAACCACCTTGGGTATATTTGGAATTATTTGAGGATATGGATCTAATAGTTGTGATATATCCCTTAGATGCAGCCTAGGGGTTAGATTCGAGCCAAACCAACTCTATCCATCCATAATTGTCTTTAGAAGAAAATGAGATTTCTCCCAAGATTTCCTCAACCAACTTGGGGCTCCCTTAGAATGGGAAACAAAAATTCTCCCTGTGAGATGGATAAAGAGTGCTAGCACTCCCTATATATGAGCATGGGAGCATTGATCTTTCCAAAACTTTCCAAGATGAGCAATTCCAATAGAAAATCATTTGTTTTGAATGTTAGATGATGGGGATTCTTATTCTAACATGTTTTAGAGGTTGTATCAAGTGTTTTCATGGTGTCATTTACGATGCAACACTTACAGAAAGAGAATGAAACACTTACAACACTTGCATCAAAAGTGTAACACTTATGATGCTTGCGACAATGATAATGTAACATTGTCGAAGTGAGTAATTTTAATGTGTAACACCATGGTTAAAGAAATGGCATCCTTGGATAAGAATGATGCTTGGGATTAGGTGGAGTTATCGACTGGAATAAATACCATTGGAAGAAAATGGGTATTTTAAAGGAAGTTGAATGCAGAAGAAAAAGTGGGTAAATAAAACTCTTGGTTAGTAGAAAAAGGTTATTCCTAGGTTGAGGGAATTGATTTTGGTGAGAATTTTTCTTCTGTTTCCAAGTTAACTTCTATTATATTTATGCTATCTATTGATGTTGTGCTTTATTTTGAAGTAGAACGGATGGATGTGAAGAAAACATTCCTACATGGGGATCTGGAAGAAGAAATATATATGAAGCATCCAAAAGGATTTGTTGTGAATGGAAAGAAGGAGATGGAATGCAAGATAAAAATGTCCCTGTATGGTTTAAAAAAATCACCGAGGATGTGGTATCAAAAATTTGATACTTATATGATGGGACTTGGCTTCACAAGAAGCAATAAGGATCATTGTATGTATTTTAAATTAATTGGTGATCATTTGATTTATTTGGTGTTGTATGTGGATGACATGTTGTTGATAGGAAACAACAAGGAGATTATCCAGGATGTGAAAACTTAGTTTTCCTCTAAATTTGACATGAAGGATATTGGTGCTACAAATTTCATTTTGGGCATGGAAATTAAAAGAGATCGGAAAAACAGGAAAATCTGGTTAAATAATAGAACATGTGTTGATACAATATTGCAAAGGTTCAATATGCAGGAATGTAAACCAGTCAGGGTCCGTATTCTTGTAGGGGCAAAGTTATCTACAAATCAGTATCCCAAGACATGGGAAGAGGAGGAGAGCATGTCTCATGTTGCATATGCGAGTGTGGTTGGAAGTTTAATGTATGCAATGGTATGTACTGAACAAAAAATTGCACATGCAGTGGGATTTTTGAGAAGGTATATGTCAAAACCAGGGAAGGAGCATTAGACAACAATAAAGATACTTTTCAGGTATTTGCATGGCACTACTATTTATGGATTGTGCTACCAAGGAAGACTAGGTTTGGATATAGTGTTGGACATACATGACCTTGTGGATGCAGACTGGGCTGGAGATCTGGATCGTATAATATCTACAAGCGGGTATGTGTTCAACCTGTTTGGAGTCTAAATTAGTTGGATGAGAAAAATACAGTCTTTAGTGGCACTTTCAACTACAGAAGCCAAATACATGGAAAACACTCATTCAAGCAAGGAATAAATATGGTTATAGAGATTTTTTTCAGGTGTTGGGTTGGTACAAAAACCTGTAAGGATAGATTGTTGAGGAAGGTGGACACTTTGAAGAATGTTGCAGATTCATTAAAAAAATATGTGAGCACTGAGAAGTTCTCTTGTTCTAGAGGATCTATGGGAATTTTTTCCTTGGATTGTTGAATATGTAACCTCATAACCCCATGTATGTAAAGAAAACAACAAGTGAGAGAATGTTGGATATGTGTTCTATTCTTTCATACTTAGATATGTGTTATATTCTTTTTCGTGCACGCAAGGCTGTAAGAGGGGGGGCATAGATCCCCCTTCCTAGGGGGTCATGGTGGGAGGAGACCCCTATATTGGGGCTTTGAAGAAGGCCAACATCCCTAGAAAAAAACATTACTGGTTTTTGTGTCTGTTTTTCGATGATTTTTCAGCACATGATTTTTCGTCGATGGTTTATATTTTTGGTTAAGGAATTAGGGTTGTTTACTAATCCAATTTAGTGGATTAGGCTTTTTGGTTTCCCTGGATCCTATATGTATATTGTATTTTAAACAATGTATGAGTGAATGAATATAGAATATGTTGGTTTTCCCGGTTTGGGTTTCCAAGGAAAATATCTTTGTGTAATGTGTGTATTTTCCATTCTATATTTTTTGTTGTTTTATTGAAAATATGTTTATAGTAAAATATTGTACAAGGTTAAAATCTACACAGAGAACCAAGGAAGGTCATGCCCAAATGCAGAGCACCGAGAAAGGTCGTGGCTACACATAGAACACTGAGGAAGGTCGTGTTCATGCATAGATCATTGAGGAAGGTCATTTCCAAGTGCAGAGAGTCCAAGAAGGTCATGCTTGCATGAAGAGAGTCGAGGAAGGTCATGTTCACACACAACGAGTTGAGGAATAATCTGGTTAAGGGTTTCTCAAAGAGGTGAGGGCCAAATCAAATATTTGAGGAGGAGTTTGTGGAGAATGGAGAAAATGATGAATGAAAGGTTCAAGGTGGAGAAATTTAATGGATAAAACAAATTTGAGTTGTGGAAGCTTGAGGTGTAGGATTTATTGGTGCAACAAGGATTGCACAAATCATTGGATGGAAAAATAAATATGTCAGTGGGTATGTCGAATGATGAATGGGAAGACCTTGATGCAAGGGCTCTCAACACCATTCGATTGTGTTTGGTCAATGACATCCTGTTCAATATCATGGGAGAGAGAACAATAGCATGCATATGCAGCATAATGGAAAGCCTCTACATGAAGAAATCCCTAACCAACCGAATCTACTTGAAGAGGAAACTGTACAGTCTATAGATGAAAGAAGGTACCAAAATTGTTGAAAATTTAAATGTATTTAATACTCTCATATTTGGGATAATGTTTTCACTTCCATTAGCTTTAGTACAACTAATAATACTGAATATAGCTCTGTTGCGGGTGCTTTTTTGTCTGGGGAAGTGAGGAGGAAATCCACTATAGAAACCTCCACACCAAAAGCAATGGTGGTTAGAGGTTGATCCAAAGAAAGAGGGAAGAAATTGAGAGGTACGTCTAGATCCAAGTCAAATGGAAAGAAGAGTAAGATAAATTGTTGGTACTGTTAGAAAAATAGGTGTGTTCATTTCACCATAGACAATATAGAAATATTGTCACCCAACCATAGGCACAAAGGCCACCCCTGAGCACCTTAACCTTGATAGATAGAATAATTCTGGAAGCAATCCAATAGCCAACCAAGGTAGAACACCTTTCTCCAAGGATAGCGCACCAAGTAAGAATAACCAAAGACCAAGAAAAAATTCCAAACCATAACCAAGAGAAATTACAAACCATAACCAAGAGAAAGTCCAAGCCAAAACCGAAATTCCAATTGCAGCAGGTATAACTGTAGTTCCTCTTCAAACTGGTGCACCACTGGTCTTATGCAGTTATGATAGTGAGTATGAAAAATGAGCTCTAGCGCCCTATATTTATACTACTCTATCTCACTTGACTGGGGAGACTTCTCTTTCTGGAGGCTAATAAATCAATATTAAATATTCTCTTGATTCAAATTGTCTCTTAGAGTTATTATCCAATGTTTTAGGGTTTCTCTTTCTTCCCAGAGTATTCTATTCTCGTCAAAGGTTACATGTGGAGGTTAATACCTCCCATAGATACCATAATATCAACACTCCCTCCTAGCTAGGGAGGTATTAAAGGAAATGGTATTGAGCACAAATAGACCATTCAACCGGTAGCATCATCATAGCCACATAGTCTATCTCATGATCAAATCATGAGCACCATCCTCACTTATCCAACTATATAGTCTCCATGGAAATCAGGATAATACCATCCAATAGAGAACAACTGTATCTATCCATAGTAGTACACAACTACTATCCAATGGTACACAACCACACCTAGTAGCACATCGGTACTAACCAATGACACATAGTCACAACCAGTGGAACACATCCACCATAGCAGCATACAACTACTATCCAGAGACATACAGTCTCCACAACAATCATATCATCTAATATCAACCTTCATAAGAATATCATGATACAAAATGGGTCAATTGGGCCATTCTTCCACTCACATTTGTGATATCTAAAAGAGTATCTTCCCTCAGAAAGTAAAACATCAACCATCGGCTATATGGACTATTCTTCCCAAGCATAGAAGAATAATTGTCCCTTATTTTTTAGACTATTCCATTCACCTAATTGGGCCATTCATCTGCCACTAATTATAATGAAACCTAGAGAGAATGAGTCTTCCCTAGGGAATGTATGTCCCTGATTAGTGAACTTGGACCATTCAACTAACTAGTCCATTCCTCCAGTAATAATCATAGTGAAACCTGGAGAGAATGAGACTTCCCTAGGGAATGACTGTCTGGATCATTTCCTAATGGAAATTATTTTCCTCCACCGACCTCCAAAATAGACCATTCTTCGAAAATGATTACAATTGTTAACTTTGAAATAATGACTACCCGACAAGGGGGGCCATTCTACTTGACCACTACTTAGAGTGACTACCAAGAAGAATGAATGTCATATACCATTCCCCCACACTTTCCACAAGCAGAATCGTTGTCTATGTTACATCATAAATCTATTGGATCATTTTCATTATGAAAATGATTACCCAATATGGACCATTTTCCAAACTGGAAAATGCTTTTTCATCAGAAATCTTGAATCACTTTCCGAACTGGAAAGGAAATACCCATCTTGGACCATTTTCCAAACTGGAAAATGACTATCAATAAATCAATAACATATCAGTGCTCCCTCCCAACCTAGTATTAATCACTTCCTTTTCCAATAATGAAGTCGTCTCCATGATCCCTAGCTTGTCTCTTAAGTATGCAAACTTTTCATGTTGGATAGAGGCTTTACAAAAATATCTGTTATCTGCTCATATGTGGAGATATATAGGAGAACCAATTCTCTCTTATGGACTTTATCATGGAGAATATAATGCTTGATTTCAATGTACCTCGTCCTGTCATGGAAGATTGGTTTCTTTGAAATCTTCACATGGCTCTGATTATTACAATATATCATGGTCGAATTCAACACCTAATGAGACGGTCAAGAAACCAACTTACGGAGCCACATTGATTATGTACAAGCATCACAAGCTGCAATATACTTTTCTTTTGTAGTGCTAAGTACAACAAACTTTTATTTCCTACTAGCCCATGAAATTGTGGAAAATCTCAAACTGAAACATATCCAAGTAGAACTTCTTATGTCATCTACACTCCCTTCCCAATCTGAATCCATAAATTCATGTAGTTGTATGTCATAATTTAAACATCCCACAAAACAAATATTTTGTTGAGTATTATCCAAATACATTAATGAGCCAATCAATTGTCAATACAAATATGGGTCTACTGGATTAAAGTCTTTTCACCTTCTTAAGATCTATTATCATGGGAGTTAGTCATGGATTTTAAATCCATCATCCCAGACTTTAGAGTAACCATTATGATATACTTTCTCTTTCATAGGAATTTTTCTTCACGCTTTTGTTGTATATGAGATACTTTGCATCAAGATGCTTGAATCCATACAAGGTCTTCTTCCATTTGCATACATGGGTCTCTTTCTAGTATAAGATTCTTTCTCAATTTTCTTTATTTGGAAGAACAATCTTTTACATGTAAATTTCAATCCATGGATACTACAAGAGGTATATCTGGTTTACTGGAACAAGTTGTTGTCATAGTCTTCTACCTCCTTCTGGAAGAACCTCTAGTTATGAATCTCACAATGCTTCTATTCATAAGTATTTTTCATATTTTCTTACATACATTGTTCTTCATCACAACTTACATTTCTTCTGCTTGATTGCTTCTAGTGGGTTCAAACCAAGCTAGTAGTCTTATGATTCTCAGTATAATAACTAGTTTTTCTCGATTTTCTTTCTTTCTTGGAATCTTCATGTTCTTCCTCATTTTCCTCTTTAACTTTGGGGTCCATGGAGTCTTCTATAGATTCCATTCCCTTCCTTCCTAATGATTCCAACTTCTTCCTTTCATCATAGGAACATAGATGTATATGGACAACCAAGGATAATTCAAACTTATTTTCAAACAAGACTTCTTCTAGTGTCAAACTAAAAACGTGCTTCTTATTATGGCTGCTACTTTCAATGAGGAACATGGACAGATACTTCATAATCTTCATGCATTATTCAATGGATCATATCATTTAGGATTATCTCCCTCCTAATCCTGGCTTCATGCATGAATGTATGCTCTTCTTTTGGAATTTTATAATCAGGTCCTTCCATCTAAGAGGGTCAATGCTTCTGTCTACATCCTTATTTCCTTCTGCAAAGTGTCACAATTCTTATTCTAATTTCCTCTTGATTACTGGCTTCTTTCTGATTTGACTCCTTTTGGGTCTCTTCAAGTTTGATTTTGATTTCGGCCTATCTGGTAGTTGTTACTTATATAATAGATGCTTTAGGAATTTGTCAACGTACTTCATCTTCTTGTAGCCATCGTAATAGAAATCCTTATCTTGTTATTCTTCCATAGGTATTGTTTCATTGACCATATTTTCTTCTAAGAAATAGATATGCATGATATGTATAGGAACTATGTAAACATGGTATGTACAAGAACTATGTTATAGAAGAATATTGTTACCTTGACTAGAAGAAGAAGTTTGTTTTATCATGCTTGGATTTCTTTGAGGGTTCCCTTTCTTGGGAAAATGTTTCTTTGTCTAATTCATTCCTTTTCTTTAAAGGAGGATAGTGGTTCTTGTAGTGACCATATTTTCGACAGTTGAAGCATTGTATGTTTGACTTATCCTTTTCTTGATTCGGTTTCTTCCTTAAGCCAAACTTATTCTTGTTCCTGAAATTATTGAACTTTGTTGTGAAGGCTTGATCATCATATTTATTTTGGGATTTCACTTTTGCACTAATCCTTGATTCTTCTCATGCACAACAAGTCCAAATATCTTCAAATGTGGGAAACTTCGTTCTTGTGTTCATGCTTGTAGCAAATGCATCCCATGTCTTGGGAAGGCCATTGAGTACTATATTTACTAGTTTATTTTTCTCAAATGATTTCCTCAATAGCTTGTATTTGATATCTTAACTAATATATTCTTACAAAGTATGATTTTATGTTGTCATCATCATTCATTGCATGTCACAAAGCTCATTCTTCAGACTCATCATTTGTCTAGTGTTTATGACTGAGAAGAGGTTAGTTAGGGTATCGTACATCTTCTTAGATGATTCAAGATGAGAGATTTATATTATCAAGTGGTATTTTATAGAGTCCACTATGATACTCATGGAGTTGATGTCATTTTCCTTGAACTTCTCCATAACTGCAACATTCTGGGGTTCCTTCTATTTTCCTGCTTTAAACTGTGGTTCCATAATCTTGCCTTTCATTCTATCCAACACTTTATTCTTGGAAAGGATGAGGTCAATCCTTTTATTCCATGATATGAAGTTAGAAACCCCTTCTAACTTGTTTTATGACTTCATAGAGTAAGTCATGACTTATTTGACTTGGTCAACCTTTGACTTTGACCAAAAAATCAAACTTGATGCCTTGGCTTGCTGAGAGTACCAGGAGGTGTCCTAGGCTAGGGTACACTAGGATATCTAGGAATTAGGTCAAGATATTCACTTAAGATGACTTAACAAGATGGTTATGGTTTTGTTGTTGTAGCAAAAATTTGACTGCAATTGCAACTGTACCTAAGAAAATCCTCCCAATCTATCTTCTAGAGGTTATATTGTTTGAATATAGTGTGGGCCCATAACTTGTTAGAAAAATAGGTGTGCTCATTTCACAATAGAAAATATAGAAATATTGTCACCCAACCATAGGCACAAAGGCCACCCCCGGGCACCTTAACCTTGACAGACATAATAATTTCGGAAGCAATCCAATAGACAACTAAGGTAGCGCACCTTTATCCAAGGATAGCGCACCAAGAAATAATAACCACATACCAAGAAGAAAGTCCAAACCATAACCAAGAGAAATTATAAACCATAACCAAGAGAAATTCCAAGCCAAAATGGAAATGCCAGCTGTAGCAGCTGCAACTGAAGTTCCTCTCCAAACTTGTGCACCATTGGTCTTATGAAGTTGTGAGAGTGAGTATCAGAAATGAGCTCTAGAACCCTCTATTTATATTACTCTATCTCACTTTATTGGTTCATATTCTCTTTATGGAGGATAATAACTCAATATTAAATATTGTCTTGAGCTAACTTGTCTCCTAGAGTTATTATCCAATGTTTTAGGGTTTCTCTTGCTTCCTGGAATATTCTAGTATCGTCAAAGGTTACATGTGAAGGTTAATACCTCCTGCATACACCATAATATCAACAAGTACTTTGGTAAATCAGGGCATCTCAAGAAGGATTGTTGGAAGGGACAATAATCCAAGGAAGACTTCCATAAGGAAGCAAATCTAGTTGAGTCAAGTTCAGGTATGGTGATGATGTTTTATACATTTGCAATGTCTCAAATTATCATGAAGAATGGTTCCTAGATTATGGTTCTTCACATTACATGTGTCCACATAGGAGTTGGTTTTCCTCTTATCAAGTTGTTTATGGTGGTACTATTCTCATAGGAAACAATTTTCCTTGTAAGAATGTTGGGGTTGGGAGCATTAAAATTAAAATGTTTGACGATATTGTTAGAACACTAACAGAGGATAGAAATGTACCTGAAATTAAAAATAAATTTATTTATTTGGGAGTTTTAGATTCCAAAGGTTATATATTTATAGTTCAAGGTAGAGTAATGAAAGTGTCCAAGGGCATCTTGGTGGTTATGAATGCTACAAAGATTGGAAACCTTTACAAATTGAAAAGAAGCACTCAAATAAATGAACAGGCAGTGGCATCAAAGGAATAAAATGAACCTGCTCGTTTATGGCATCAATGAATGGGTTATATGAGTGAGAAATGGATAAATGTATCGATAAATAATGAGTTACTTCCAAATTTGAAATCCTTGAATTTGATTTTCTACAAACATTGTATTTTTGGGAAGCAGTGTAGACAAAACGTTTAAAACATAAAGTCATATAAGTAAAGGTGTTCTTGATTATATTCATTCATTTGTGTGGGGGGAATCCCCTATATTTTATTTTAGAGGATCATCATATTTTGTAACATTTGTAAATGATTACTATAGAAATGTGTGGGTCTATGTTATAAAGAGAAAAGTTGATGTGTTTAATGTATTTAATGTATTTAAACAATTTAGGGTTTTGGTTGAAAAGGGAACTGGAAACACAATCAAGTGTTTGAGAATAGATAATGGAGGTGAGTTCACATCCTTGGAAGCTGGAATCAGAAGGAATAAAACCATGGTATACACTCCTCAGTAAAAGGGAGAGAGAAAGGAGCATGCTCAGTAATGCCAATTTGCAGCAAGAGTTGTGGGCATAAGAAGACACTATTACTTTCTACTTGGTAAACAATTCAACATCAGTTGCAATAGATTGTAAAATTCATGAAGAGGTATGGACATGTCACCCTTGTGGTTACTTAAATTTTAAAATATTTGGTTGTGATGTTTATGTCCTTATTCCTAAATATCAACATTTAAAATTAGACTCCAAGTCAAAGAAGTAATTTTTTGTTGGTTATTAGGATGTAGTTAAGGGATATAGATTGTGGGATCCTACTTCCCACAAAATCATCATTAGTAGAGATGTAGTGTTTGATGAATACCCTCGCATAAAATCAAATGTTGTAGAAGTTGAAGTGAAATATGAACAGGTACCACAACATCAAGAAATTTAGTTGGAGACTCATCCATATACATAAAAAAGGGAGAAAGAAGAATCTTCTTAAGAAGAAGAAGATGTGGAGACACCACAACCATCTCTGAGGAGATATACATAGGATAGAAATCCTCCAAAGAGGTATGCATATTATGTTTCATCTTTTGCATTGATCACTAATGACGGGGAACCTTATTGTTATCATGAAGCAATGGATAATGTTGAAAGTGTCACATGGAAAATAGAAATGAAAGAAGAAATGAATACTTTGGAGATGTGACGTACCCACAAACTTTGAATACCAATCCATAACGTACCCATCAACCTAGGTACCTCTAAATTCCCTAAGAACATGTTTAACAACAAGAACATGCCAAACCATACAAGAAATGAATAACATATTATGCACAACATTAATAACAAGCATACAGATTATAAACAAATATTTCAGATATAATAAATACAAAACAGAATATGAATTCACAAAAAATACAATGAGCACTTATCTTTAAATTAACCATTTACTAACTGGCACAGATGTCGAACGTTACACCCAAACATAGTCATTGTTGTTCCAAAATAGTCATTATTGTTCCAAACCTCAACAATAGGTCACCCCTGAGCCAGGGCTATGAATCCACAAGGATGGGTCCTAGGAAAACTCTAACACACAACCAGCTATCAATCTCTCATAGATTTCCCAAACACACAATAAATCCTAGTTTCCCATCTCTTTTCCCCTTCAACTTGCACAACCCAAAGAAATGAACCCCTTTCTTTGTAATGCAATCCCTCAAGTCATTCCACTTCTTTTACAGGGCTCTAGTGCTATAGGTCAGGAAATATCAATGCTAGAAACTCCAAGGATTCTCATTTGTGGATAGTTCTTTCACAACTTCCATCAATATCATGCACATGAGCATCTATTCCTTTCCAGAATAATCAACAATTACTAACATCCCACAAGTAATGGCTCTTTTATTCCCATAATTCATTTCCCATTCCTAGACCAAAAGTAAGAATGAATGAGGAATGAATAACTATGAGTGAGTAACAGTGAATGAGGAACAATGAATGGAGAACCCCCAAACATCCCAAAATTGGGGTTTATATACTTACATGCAATAAGGCACCACATGGCTTCCCCAAGAAACTCATGTAACCACTTTTACCAAATAAATCCAAGATAGGTAATTAAAATAATAATAAAAATTCTTAGCCCCTTTATCCCCCCTCTCTCATGGAATCATAGCCCCCTATCTCTGTCATTGTTTTTCTTGCATATAGAGGTGTATTTTATTATTAATATTCAAGGTAGTACATTTCTATGCACTATGATCTTTCAACTTTATAGGCGCTTTGACCTTTCGTGAATAAACAAAATACATTGTTAATCCAGGGACTCAAAACTAGGGTATTAAAGGAGAATAACAAAACATGGGACCTGGTAGAACTCCCTAAGGACAAAAGAGTGGTTGGGTGCAAGTGGGTCTACAAATTGAAGAAGGGTGTTGATGGTAGAAATGAAAGATACAAAGCTAGACTTGTTGCAAAAGGGTATTCTCAAATGGAAGGTATTGATTTCCATGAAATATTTTCACTAGTTGTTAAGCTTGTTTCTATTTGTGCTATGTTAGCATTAGTTTCTTTATCTAATCTTGAGTTGGAGAAG
This sequence comes from Picea sitchensis, assembly GCA_010110895.2. Lineage (NCBI taxonomy): Eukaryota > Viridiplantae > Streptophyta > Pinopsida > Pinales > Pinaceae > Picea > Picea sitchensis. The sequence goes on along the minus strand of SNQJ01S0008644.1, from coordinate 148,024 downwards.
TTAGATGTTAAAAGAAATTTTTTACATGTATATTTGGATGATGAGATATATATGGAATATCCAAAATATTGTATTCAAGATTGCAAGAGAAGATTTGTTTGCAAGATCAAAAATTCAGTGTATGGCCTGAAGCAATCTCCCAAACAATCGTACAAGAAGTTTGATTCTTTCGTGATGAGCCAAAAATTTAGTACAAGTGACTATGATCATTGTGTTTGCTTCAAAATTTTCAATGGAATACTCATTATCTTGGTGTTATATGTTGATGATATGCTTGTGGAAAGAAAAATCATGGTTGAGATCAATAGGTTAAAGGCCCAGTTGGCTAATAATTTTGATATGAAGCATCTAGGAGTAGAAAATTGAATTTTGGGCATCGAAATACACAAAGACAAAAAAAAATAGAAAGCTTTAGTTATCACAACAGAAGTATGTGGAGAAAATACCCAAGAATTTTGGTATGAATGTCATGAAACCTGTGAATGTCCCTTTGGCTTCCCATTTTAAGCTTTATTCATAATTATGTCCAAGTAGTAAAGAAGAAAAGGATTATATATGTTGTGTACCTTATGAAAATCTAGTAGGATGTTTAATGTATGTGATGGTACATACTCGACAAGATATTTCACATGCAGTTGGTGTTTTTCAGTAGATACATGGAAAATCCAGGTAGATAACATTGGGAAATAGTGAAATGGGTGCTTCAATATCTAAGAGGAACATGTTGGGCCCTCTATTTTTGAAGAGAACCCGATTTTATGGAAGGGCCAAAGTTTTGCGGGAAAGTGCAATAACATCGTGGAAGATTAGAAGTAGTGGAGAAGAGATAGGATAAGCGAAAAAGTTAATTGAAAGAGTTCCAGTAGTGAAAATAGATCATGCACAACTTGGACAAGTAAGTGGAAAGAGCCAAAATCTTAGAGAACATGTACAAAGAAAATAGGAAAAGTGGTGTTCTGCGAAATCAAGAAAAGACAATAGAGGAATCAAGAGGCCAAGAAGAGCCCAAGAGAAAACTATAAATATGGGAATATGTAATGGAAAAGGGTTGGTTTTTGGTCATATCATGCACTATTAGATTGTTGTTGTCCTTTCTCTATTATCAAGATATCACCATTGTTATTATTGGGTCTAGTGCAATAAGCTACTGTAATGGATTTTGTGGGAATAATTCTTCTTGCATAGTAGCGATAGAGTTTGTAGTGGGTATTGGAACATGGAGTGTGATGTATAAGCTATGATAATAAGGATGTACTCATGGGATCATGAATTCTGAGATACTAATAATACAAGAGATCGTTTGGGACCTAAAAGTTTGGTTATGATGTGTATGAATCTGTAGTTTCTTCATTGCACAATTACTTATGTACTTGGTATTTATTCATTATATCTGATGTATGAACTTGTATGTTTGTTTCTCAACCTGGTTAATATGATATTCATGGTATTATAATTCTTTATATGTTAAAGTATGAATCTGCACTGTGTTGCGTCAGACCCGATGATGCATCCTCTTTTATTCACTTCACCTCACACAAGTCTCGGCTTTTCTTTGAGTGAGACCTACTTCCCTTGTGAAAGGTTGAATATGCCATCCATGTTAGCCTACAATGGTATCCATGTTGGTAACCTCTGAGAACCATGGTCTCCAATTTTGCGCCAACAAATGGTTTTGTTTTCAGGATCTGTCTTTAAAGTGAGTTTTTAGAGGATTTCACATCATGTATTTAAGTCTAATATTGAGAATTGGTGGTAAATAAGTTGTAACGAGTTTATACAACAAGACGTTGAGTTACGACACAAAATATTGAGGGTTATGAAGAGTGTTGTATTTTACGTAGAACTTGTGACTGATTAGTATGAGATCTTTTGGATCTAATTCCATAAAGAAGTGTTTCAATGGTTATACTAGTTGCAAGAAGCATTTGAATATAAATATTGAGTCAAGAGAAGCTATAATTAGACTGTTGAGCATTCAACAACTCTTCACTAGCTAGATTATCTGATTTCTAGAACTATGGATTCTTGGGTGCAGAGCACCTTGGAAGTATATATTATTGAATTTGTTGCAAAGAACCACAAATATTTTTCAAAAGTAGAATCTGTATTCAAAGAAGGATCCTGAAGAATATTGTTGCGGGAAATCCACCTTTAGATTAAAATTGTGCCTGCAGAAGAGGGGATGTCACCTATTCTGGTTGAAATGGTAGAACAAACCCCTACGCATGAACGATAGGTGATTCAAGAGAGGTTTCATGGAATATTTTTTTAATGTTCTTTATGGGGGGTCTTCGAGTGAAGGGTTCCAGAGATGACCAAGCTCAAAGGAGGGTTGTTTTGATCGAAAATAGGTGGTGAAAACAAATGAGAAAATTCATGAAGAGGTATGATCAATCGCGGAAGGAGATTGAATTCGAGGGTGGTTATAGAAAAGATTTATAGGAGTTGCAAATACATGGAAGGTTGGTCATTCGATTGTTGTAGAAGAGGTTTGGAGAGACTAATGAAATATATGGAGGAATTAGATGAGAGGAAGGAAATTCGAAAGAAATAATAAGGATATGTGCCACCCCTAAAGAAGATGACTCAGCCAAAATCCCTGAAGAAGTTGTGGGAGAATCAGATCCTTTGATGCCATAAGATGTTGAATCACATCATGAAATTTATATGGTACTAAATACTTATGATACCCCTTAGATTAAATATTTCCATTCCAAAGGTAAAGGAACCAACCTTGAATCACCCAGTCCCTCAACACTATCTACACATCCAATAAATTATCTACTAAATTCCTTAGTAGTTTCTGTCATTTCTAATCCTTATAATCTAGAAATTTCAAGTAATAGTAAAGGAAGTGGGGAAATTTATTTATTCATATTGCAACCAAGACCCTTAGGATTCATTTTGATAGCATCTCCAAGTTCTATGATGTCAAGTAAACATGCAATATCCCTCACCTGATACCTATAGTTTTGGGGTAAAGGGGATGAGGATGTCGAACATCATTAGTTTCATTGTGAATTCATTTGGAGGTCTTGTGGAAATCTATATGCCAACAAACTGGTAGAGTTTCATACCACCTTGAGAGTTTGATATTTAAAGTGGTACATGAAATCCATTGAGCCAAGGAATAATAAAGGACAATCTTTCACTCTTTCTCAGGTAAAACAAAGGTTCATAGTAGAATTATGCTTACCACAGTTAGAGAAACAAGCTCTCTTTGAGTTCTAAGAGGTCAAACAAAGAGACGGGGAATCTGCATTGAAATATAACCAAAGGTTTAAGGATTCGATAGGGAAATTGGCAAACCCCATCCACAAAGACCACTAGTTAGAATGGTTTATACATGGGTTGTTACCATTGACCTAAATACCATTAACTCAACAAAGGATTGATATGTTTGGGGAAGCCTTAGAACAAGCCATGAATATTGAGGCTATGGCAGGCTATTCTAGAAACTTTCAAGTGATGCAACCACCTAACGATCATAATATCTCACAACTGCAAGGCCATATTTCCACATTAATCGGAAAAAATTCAACAACTGACCCTTCCTAGATCAGGTTGACCATGGTTATGGTGTAATTTCTGCTACACTCAAGTTCATATAGAAATTAAATTTCCTAGACTAAGGGGCACAAGACGCCGTCCACACATGATGGCGCCTCCACTAGTTGAACCATCGAGAGGGGTCACACAAGTTGTAGATAAACCACCATTTCATGGCCCTATGTAGTACCATCCATTCCCAAATCATCAAAGATTCTAGAATAATGAATACCGTGAAATCTGCAAAATTCATGGCTACTCCCCTAGGAACTATCCAATCCTACAAAATTACGCCCATGTTATGAATACAATATACTATTAATTATGTGGGCACCTTGTCACACTACCAATTAGTGTCATGCTTTGGATTCCCTTGCAGAAAGATTAGACCGGTCTATGTTTAGGGTCGATGAATCTCCTCAAGGGTTTGGAGGAGGTCATAAAGGAGGGGGAGGATTAATAGGTGGACGAACTGGTGGAAGAGATCCAGTTCATTGTTACAATTGTGATGAACAAGGACATCTCACAAGAGATTGTACTCTTCTAAGAAGACCTTGGTGTGCACACTACATAAACAACACCCATTCCACTGAGGATTTCCCAGAATTGATCATGAAATGGGAAGATCATGCAAGGAAGAGAGCTACCAATTAAATATATTTTGATCCCTAACCCATCATGAAAGAAAAGAAGCCCAATATTAACATTATTACTAGAGGAGGGACAAGGATTGATGTTGATGTGGAAAACCCTAATCAAAGTAAGATTCAAAAGGCAGTACCAATGGATGCTAAGTATGATCCCATAAGGCAGAAGGAGTTCTTCAAGAATGCAGTAGAAATGTTTTGAAAGATGTCTAAACCTGCAATATCGATAGTTTCATAACCAAGTGTTGAGCTTCAACCAAGAGTTGTAGAAAATATGTTTACAGTGAAGGACTCTCCACTGAAATCATAAAAGACTATTGATTTATGGTTCCAAATATTTTCTAACATTTTGAATGATGAAAAACTCACTACAAAGTTGTGGAACATTGTTATGGGGACTTTAGGGACTGAAGGGAGACTAGAGGAGATGATTATTGGTAACCTTTTGGAGAGAGATACAACTAGGATATAGAGGAGGAAGTAGAGATCTGGGAGAGAATTTAGACTAGACTCCCACATCGATGACTATGATATTAGTGATGTTATGTTATATTTGGGCTCAAACGTTAATATATTACCAAAGAAGACTTGGGAGGCAATGGGAAATCCCAAGATCCTTTATTCACCTATTCAATTGTGAATGGCCAATCAGTACTATATCTATCCTGTTGGGAGGTTGCAAAACATTGAAGTGGACTTAGTTGGCGTTAAAAGAATAGTATAATTCGAGGTCATAGAAATAATGGGGGAGAAGGATCTGTATCTAGATCTATTTGGTATTGGCTGGGCATATGATAATTATGCTTTTATAGACCTCAAGAATGAAATTATGACCTTTGAAGAAGATGGTATGAAAGTAACCCAACATCTAGACCCATTTCAAGGTCCCATATATATTGATCTAGATGAAGAAAATATGGAATGGGATATCCTAAATCAACTCTACACTCTAACTATAGGAAAATGTGCAGACTATAATAACCCTACTGCAGATGGGTCAGTAAGTTGGCAGAGTATTCAATCTGTAAGTGAAGATTCAAAGGCATCTTTTGATAATTGGAAACATGGAAGGTATGATTAGGTGGATTGGAATAGAGATTAGAGAACACCCTGTTTATGGTGGCACCTTCAGATTTACACATCTTTCTAGTTTATTTGGAAGACAAAGTTGAAGCGAAACAAAGAATTTTAGTACTTGATATTGCATTAAACTCATCTCCATATAGGTGGTGGGCCACGCATAAGGAATCTTTGACTTCTTGGGATGAGATCAAAATTGCTCTTCAATACTGATTTATCCTTCCATCACAATTCAACCAGCCACATAAGGACCATAAGTTGAAGCATCAACTCTTAACTCAAGAATCGTATGATGGGCCGTTTGATCTCCATGAGCATGTTGTGCATCACATTAAGGTATGGGGAGTTTTGAAACTATCTTCTAAATTTTGGGTGCATCAGTTTATTCATTCTTTTGTATGAATTCCAAATGCTTGGCATGTGCATGAAGGGACTAGAAGACAAATTTCCTATTGGGAAGTACTTCAAATACATTTCTTCCATGATTTCTCATTTTCAGACAAGTCTCCTAAAATCACCCTAGTGTTGCAACAAATTAAGAAACTACTCTTTACTAACGAATTTAAGCCCGCACATCCACCTATAGTTTGTTATGAGCATGAATACCTACTTCATCATATCCTTTGTCCATCCTCTGTATGAATACCCATGTCTTTTAGTAAGGTTGATACAAACCTAGAAGATCTTGAAGACCTAGAGGACCTTAGGCATTTGAAATTTAAAGAATCCAAAGGAACTAGGGATGTTAAAGACATTATTTCAGATGATGTTCATAGCTCCTATACCAAACCAATGAATTTGTGAATAATGAACATAGGGAGTGAGGAAAACCCTAAGCTGACATCCATAGGGGATTATGGGGATGAACATATCGTGACAAAGATACAATCTCTATTATGGGAATATCAAGACCTATTCCCTACAATATTTTCAGAATTAAAAGGGCTTAAGGGAGATTTAGGGGAGATGAAAATTGAGCTAAAACCTGACTCAAAACTGGTCAAACATAGGCCCTATCACCTGAATCCCAAAGTCAAAGAGAAATTAAAGAGGGAGATTGATAGAATGTTAGTAGCTAAGATAATTTTTTCGGTGGATGAGGCAAAGTGGATTAACCCTATTGTAATACAAAGAAAGAAGGGTATGGACAATATCTGATTCTGTGTGGATTACAAGAGTTTAAAATCAGCCTATGTACATGACCCTTTTCCTACTCCCTTTAGTGATGAAGTCCTAGACCAAGTATTAGGGAATGAAGCCTATCTTTTACAGATGGGTTTTTTGGCTATCATCGAGTTAGAATTATTGAAGAGGAAAAGAAAAAGACTACCTTCACTACTGAGTGGTGATAATTTTCCTATAATATTATTCCTTTTGAGCTCAATAATTCCCCAACGGTGTTCTCTTAGATAGTGATTGCAACATTTCGTGACTTCATTCACAGGTTTCTTGAAGTCTATATGGATGATTGGACTGTGTACAACCTATTAAAGGAGAATATAAGTTTATTATGATTGATGTTTTATTGTTGCATATAACTATATATTTCCCTAAACCTAAAAAATGTGTTTGTTGTGTACCATTTGGGAGTATGCTCTGACATATAGTATGCAGGGAAGGAGTGTTGGTGGATCCTACCAAATTTGTCGTGATACTAAATGTTCCTTCTCCTACAACTTCCAAACAGTTGTGGTCAATTTTAGGTTACACAAGATAATATCACAAGTTTATCAGAAGTTACACAAACATAGCCTCCTCATTGGAAAAGTTGTTTAAGAAATCTGAGGCTTTTAGTTGGACATGAGAATGTGATCAATCCTTTGATACCCTCAAAGAGAAGTTAAGTACTTCTCCTATTCTCGTCTATCCGAATTTGCAAGTAGAATTCCATGTACACATTGATGCTTCTAACATTGCTTTGGGGGCTATCCTTGTGCAACCTAGTGAAGAAAACCCATATCATCCTGTCTTATTTTCCAGCAGAAATCTTTCTCGAGCTAAGTGCAACTATACTACTATTGAAAGGGAAGGTTTGGAAATGATTTATTCTTTGCAAAGGTTTAGACATTATTTAAGGAAGTCACTTTAAATTGTTTAATAATCACTCTGAAATATCTTATTAATAATCCTGTATTAGAAGGAATAATTTGTAGATGGTTATTGTTGTTTCAGGAATTTTCTTTTGAGGTCATTGTTAAGCCCAAAAAATTAAACGTGGGTCCATACCATTTGTCTAGACTATAATTAGGAGAGAGTGGCATAGATGTAGATGATCAGCTCCCAGATGTAGCTCTTTTCAAGGTTGAAGCTATTCCAGATTACTTGTCTGACATTGCTTTATTTATGAGCACGGGTGCCTATATTGAAGGTTATTCTGCAAGTCAAAAGAGACGCCTAGTGGTTCGTGCAATAGACTATCAACTAATTGTGGGCCACTTGTACAAATTAGGATTGGATAACATTATGAGATGTTGCGTTCTTGACTATGAAATACCCTCTATTTTTTGGGAGTGTCACGATGGAGTTTTTGGAGGACACATAGGTGGAAAGGAAACTTCCAAAAAAATATTACAAGAAGGATTATGGTGGACAATGGTGTTCAAGGATGCTAAACATTATACTAGGGCATGTAATTTATATCATGAATTTGTCAAGCCATCCTTTCGCTATTATTTACCCTTATTCCATGTACGAGCACTGCAATCCTTTGAAAGTGTGTTGTTGATTTCATTGGTCCAATAAACCCCCTTGTTAAACATTCAAAGGAACACTACATTATTACCGCAACCAATTGCTCGACTAATTGGATTGAATAACAAGTTGTTAGAGATTTCTCTATAAACACAACAACATGGTTTCTTTTTGAGAATATAATTACCAGGTTTGGTTGTCCTCAGAGCTTGAATAATGATCTAGGAGCTCATTTTATCAGTGAGACTATCATGACCCTCACAAGAGAGTTTTTGATTCAACATCATAGGAGAAATCCCTATCATCCACAAGACAAAGGAACAATGGGAGCATTCAACAAGATATTAGAAATGGGTTTAACCAAAGTATGGTGTGTCAATTGATATGATTGGTATGAGAGAGTTCTAGCTATGTTATGGGCCTAAAAAAACACTACAAAGAAATTTCACAAGTACACCCCATTTAAATTGCTATATGAATGAGAAGAGGTAGTTCCAATTCAGTTTATAACTCCGATTTTATTTGTGCAAGCTACTAAGATGACCAACGATGAATCCATCGTCATGCAGGTTGAGGAACTAATGGAACTTGAAGAAGCTATATTCTTAGTAGACTTTCATTAGATAGAAAAAGGATTGGCATGACCAACATATTAAGAATAAGTTGTTTGTTCAAGGTGACCAGGTCGTGTTATACAAAAAAAAGTATCAAAAACATCTGTGGAAATTACAAATGCATTGGTTAGGACCTTCTATTTTTGAGGAAATCCATGAATATAGCATCATTAAGCTTGCATAACTAGATGGTATTATTAGTCTTGGATGGGTGAATTACACACACTTGAAGTCCTATATCTCTTCTTGATAAGTGCTACTTTACAATGCTCCTATACGTGGGAGTGCATACAGTAGGTAAGATTTTTCATTAGTTGTTGTTTTCCATTTCTGTCAATAAATTGGTGAGGTGTTTGAATGTCACTTGTACCAGTGTCTAGTTGTCCCTATCAATTTATCCAGCCCAAATATCACCTTTTTGGTCAGGGAGGTCTAAATCAAATCGTTTCGTATTGTTTATCCTCCAAGCTCGAAACTTGTGCATGTCACTGTCACTGGGTTATTTAAATGTCAATGATACATGTTTTCTTGTTGTCCCATCATCAACAGTCAGAGTCATTTATGTCCTTAGAACTTTCGGTACTATTCCAGATGAGCACTGGTATGGCCATTACTTTCCTGTTCACCCTGATATATCGGTATCTTGTCTCCACTTATGCTCTTAATTACCTGAATCGCTCGTGGATTTTTTTGCATTCGATGGACGTGTATGACATTGATGTCAAGACACATCCATGATGTATCTCTTAATGCATGCTCATCACGTCACCTCCTGGATGTGCCTATAAACTCACCTTTTCCTGACTTCTAAGTGTTATTGTGTTTTAGTTAAGTTGTTTGCATCTTCAATCCTAGAGCCCCCTGAGAAATCTATGAGCTCATGCATTTATCCAATATTTTCCTTTGTCTACCAACATCAGTCTGTTACAATGGTTTGCGTTGTTGGTTAGGGAGCCCTTCCCAAAACCATTATTATAGAGGAATTTATTGATTTGTGTGTTATAGTTTAGGGTGATATCCATGGGAAGGTCTAGTAAACTCAGTTGGTCGACCTTGATTTCATAGATGCTTCCATATTTCCACAAATGTCTATTCATGCATTTATGGATTGCATCACATTTATGGAAGGATAGTTTCAGTGGCAGTGGAAACCTGAGTACATACCATTGTGGGATTTTACTTCAATGAACCTTCACGACCTACTATTCTTTGGCATTATTGGAGAAATCAACCGGTGCACAAAATTCCTCATCAGTCGAGTGCACAAAAATATATTATCATTAGACCAAGCCTATCCCATCCATGTAGAGGACATTCATAAGCTCACTTGTTTGTCCATGGAAGGTCAGTATGTCACAAATGAATTCCAGAGCTCAAGGAAGCATGGTCGTAAAAAGGGTGAAATTAGCCTACATGACAAATATTGCACTAGGTGAGGAGGTCGCAAAGTGCACATTGCATTGATCAATGATGAACAGGTTTGCATGGCTTATTATTTGATTGTTGGGAAAATAATTAATAATTACAAGAAAAAATGAGTGCACCATTGATGCCATCGCAATAGTAGAATTCAGCGAAAATGGTGCACCATTGAATTGGTGAAAATATTTACTCACAGAGATGTTTCATGATTGTGTCTATGTGCATTATAAGGTCGAGTACTTCATATATGGCTACTCATTAGTAGAATTCAATATGTGTAAGTGCCAGTCGCCAAAGGGTCACAACATCTCCCACACCCCTGATAGTCATATCGCCAAATGTTTCGACCCCTGACATATTCGCACTATGACCACCAATGATAAAAATCACATTGCAACCTTTTCACAGTGGTATAATGACCTCATCACTGCAACACAAAGGCCACAAATCCCACAAATGCTGCTAAACAATCACACTCACCACATCTGGTCCGAGATGAGTCATGATCATACATTTGTACAACCTATTGAATATTCTCCAACTCTCTTCCATATGACCCCTTTTCCATTTTTTATGGACGAGACAATGTTCGACAAGGAGGTCACCACCTAGTCAGGTGTCACTATAGAAAAAAAGTGGTCAAGTGTCTCCTACATGATGCCTTCCATCACACAACGATCTACTTCTGTGCCAACTCTTGACGTAGGTACCAGCTTAGCAAAGAGGGAATGAACACCTTCCATCTCATAGGAAGGGGAATATTAAGGTGAAGAATAAATGATACCTGGGGGAATGGTGTAGATCCCATTCTCATGTATTCTAGACGATGCCACTATTTTGGGTAAGAAATTACATGAAGTGTTTTTTGTTTCCTTTCCTTTGATAAAGAAACACAATGATTATCCCTCTAAGTCTATTGTTGGTCCCCTTATCATCGATTCCACACCTCTGTCTTCCCTTCCACCCACTATTTACATCGCTACACCTCTGATATGTACCACTACCCCCATTCTGTCATTGGTTCATGTAATAACCATCATCAATGACCCTTCAGTGGAGAAAAAGACTATCCTCATTCTTGAGGAACTCCCTAGACAACAACATACCTTACCCACTAAGGTCCCATTCATGACTTCATCATCTCCTTCTCACACCCACTTCAACACGGTCTTTCTAGATTCCACCAACCCTTTTACTACAACTTCAAAACCTCCATTCGGATATCATCCTCTATTCCCCAGACTCCACAGATCCAAGCCCCCCTAGACACACAACTAGGCATTGTTCTCCATTCTGAGCTAGAGATAAATCCAGAGGTACAAACACATATGGACCTGGATGCTCCAGATACACAGAAAAGTGCTCGGGAAGACACGTACTTGGCTCACAGTTCCAAGTCCATCAAGGAACAAATTGTGCCCATGCTACAGGACACCCAACATTGTCGAGTTATCCTCGAGTTATGTTTGGAGAAAATTGGTATGGTTGCAGCACTTCCACAGGAGGTCCAAGCTTGCGCAAATATTTAGAGCTCCCTCTCCTAGCCCAAATGGTGTTGGTACCCCCATCTCGTTAGAACATTCTATTTCAAACAGTCAACCACTTACTTCAAGGTTTCCCTTTGACCCCTCTCTTACTAGTGAAAAGTTGTCCACATGGGTAACCCCACAAATTTTTCATATTTTACATGCCTCTACTCATCAGCTGGAACAACGTATCACTGCAGTTGAGAATACAAATGATGAGCTCACACATGAACCACAAGAACTAGGAGACATCATCACACTAGCCTCTTCATCCACAAAATACAAGCATGGATTATGTGTGTAGGATGAATCCTCCATTGTGGCTATGTCAAATAAACTTGTCCAATTTTTCCCCACTATTTGACAAATGGCACCACAACTACCTGAAGATATCACTCCAGTTTCACCTCTTCAATGGATTGAGCTCATTCTCTATGCTTGGTCCCTACTGGCTGCAAATACAGATACTCTGTAGCAAGAGTTGGTTGCGATTAAATTGAAGGAAACAAAGGAGCCTAAAGAAATGATGCAAATTCTTATGCATGAAGTTGTGGAGGGAAATCTGGTCTGGTCCTCACTTCATTCCTTTGTTGATGAGTTTCATCAGCTCTTCGACATGGTCAATGACTAGGCCAATTTGTTCGACCAACGTATCCAGCCAATCATGAAATTGTGTGCACAAATCAACAACATGCATGCGAAATCTAGAGCTATGACTAACCCAGTTAAGCATGCCACCAAGTTTGCAAAAATTCAGGCCAAAGATGAACAATTGGATGTAATGGATGAATCTATTAGGGTTGCAAAGAAAGATCTTCACAACTTTCGACCCATAGTGCAAGCAGAATATGTTCATATTCAACAACTCAATTCCATTGCCGAAACATAATGGAATACTTTATTGGCTACAAAACCAGAGGAGCTTGATGTGACTTATGCTCATGATTTTTTTGCGGAAGCCTCGATTTTGGCAAGGAAATGATAGGACCATGTTAAGCACTATGACAGTTTTCATGAGCAAGCTCTCACCATTGTACCAAAGTTGGTCTCTTCGTTTGGATAAGGTTAGGTGAAAGAGATAGAAGGTTGACTTGGGACGAATCAAAGGTTGTGGTCGAGGCCTATTGGGCCCTCCATTTTTTAAGAGAACCTGATTTTGTGGAAGGGACAATTTTTTGCGGGAAAGCGTAATAGTATAGTGGAAGATTAGAAGCAACGAAGAACAACTAAGATAAGCCAAAAAGTTAACTGCAAGAGTGCCAACAATGAAAATAGATCATGGGCCACCTGGATGAGCAAGTTGAAAGATCCAGAAGTTTAGAGCGCATGCAAAGAGAAAGTGGGAAAAGCAGTGTTCTGCGAAATCAAGAAAAGACAATAGTAGAATCAAGAAGTCAAGAAGCACCCGAGGGAAAACTAGAAATATGGGAATATGTAATGGAAAAGGGTTGGTTGTTGGTCATATGGTGTGTTTTTATATTTTTGTTTCTAGCATTGTTGTCATCCTTTATTTGTTATCAGCTATCGCCAATGTTGTTATTGGGTCTGATGCGATAAGCTACTGTAATGGATTTCTTGGGAATAATTGTGCTTGCACAGTAGCGATAGATTCTGTAGTGGGTTTTGGAACATGGAGTGTGATGTATAAGCTATGATAATAAGGATGTACTCATGGGATCATGAATTCTACGATACCGATAATACAACAGATCATTTGTGCCCTAAACTTTTGGTTATGATGTGTATGACTCTGTAGTTTCTTCATTGCGCAGTTACTTTTGTACTGGGTATTTGGTATTTATCCATTATCTTTGATGTGTGGACTTGTTTGTATGCTAGGAAACTTGGTTAATATGATGTTTATGTTGATTTATACAATTGGTAATATAATTCTTTATATGTTAAAGTATGAATCCGCACTTTCTTGCATCAAACCCGATGATGCATCCTCTTTGATTCACTTCACCTCACACAAGTCTTGGTTGTGCTTTAGGTGAGACCTCCTTCCCTTGTGTAAGGTTGAATATGCCAGTGTTGCTAGACTACAATGGTATCTTTGTTGGCAACCTCCGAGAACCCTCATCTCCAATGTTGTGCCAATAGAATGAGCAATTATTGCATCACCTTTGATGGTTGTAATGATATAGTCTGTAGTTATGTTGATTCATATTTTGTAGGTGATTTGGAGAAGAGGAGGTCTACTTCAAGTTACGTATTTAATCTTGCAGGAGGATCCATTAGTTGGATGTCAAAGCTTCAAAAAATAGTTGAATTGTCCACTACCAAGGCATAATATATTGTTGTCTCACATGCATGCAAAGAGGCAATCTGGTTAAAGAGTATTTTGGGTGAGTTTGGAAGAGTGCAAGACAATGTGTATATATTATGTGATAGTCAAAGTGATATCCATTTGACCACCAATCAAGTGTATCACAGTAAGACTAAGCATATTGATGTCAAGTACCATTTTGTAAGACAGATTGTTGATGGAGGTGGAGTGGCTCTTAAGAAGGTCAATACTTAGGAAAAATGTGGAGACATGTTTACAAAATGAATACTGTTAGAGAATTTGTTGTGGAGTTTAGCTTCTTTTGGCTCACACAAAAGGTGATGATTGAATTTGTTGAGCAAGATATCAGGAATTTTTTTGTCAAGGTGGATATTGTTAGATGGTGACAACACATCTAGGTGGTTACAACTCGGTTCCTCTACCTGGAACATGGTTGTGGCTATTGGTGCTTCATATCCCTATAAAAGTTTGTTGTTGCTTGTTTAAATGAGAGGCCCATGAGGTGAATTGGGTATTGTAACCTCATTTTCTTCATTAGTTTAACAAAGAGTAATAAATATATTTTCTCCCCCACTTTTATTTTAATGTCTATTTTTTTTCTATGCTTTCATATTTCTACCCATTAATTCCATGTTTTCATTCTTTGTTTACAATAGTTATGACATGCCTACAACAATACAAAAAATCCTAACAATCCATGACCCTTTTCCACCATTTCCAAACAGAAAGTATACACATTCATAATAATATGAAATTATTTTTTTAAAATTAATAATAATAATAATAATAATAATGGATAATTTTTTTTAAACTAATAATAATAATAGTTGATACCAAATAGTTACACTAGTTTGAATTTTAAATTTATTTGTATTCTCTTTATTAGTGAAATAAATAATTTAATATATTAAATTAATTAAAATTTAAATAAATTAGATGCATTTTTGTATTTAATTTTGTTTAAAACATGTTATTAAATTTGAGTATTAGTGATGATGATTAACATCCATTAAAATCATCTAATATCTTATTATTATTACATTAATAATAATAATTTTTACTTATCTATTTTAATTTTGGATTGAATGTAATAATAATAAGATATTATTGATATGTCCCTGAGGTGTAGGACAGTCGCCGGTTCGAAACCTGCGGGGACAAAAAATCCAACCACGATTTCTCAAGCCACAGGTTAATCGCGTAGCCAACAGGTCCCGCACAAATTAACAAACAAAAAAAAATAAATTTATTATTGATATAAATTTATAAATCATAGATAAGTACAAATAGTTATAAATCATACAATCCTTTTGTGGTGATGAAATGAGATTATAATTCTTAAAATATTTTATGATTGAAATGAGAATATAATTTTATAAATATTTAGTGATGGAGTAAAATTATAAAAATGTGTAATAATTTTTATTAAAATATAGTGTATTTTCTGAAAATGTTATCATATAATAAAAATGGTATTGGTAAGAAATTTAATTATATTTGTAATTTTCTTTTCTAAAAATTTTGATGTTATTTAATTTATGAGATTTGATTTTAATTATATTATTAATTTTAAAAATTAAAACAAATGATGCAAACAAAGTTTGTTTCACTTAATTTTTTTTAATTATATATATTTTTAATTAATTTTAGAAATTAATTATTTAAAATTTAAATTAACTAATTTATTTGTAGCATTTAAGTAGATTGAAATCATGAATATCCCAAACACTGTTTATAATAAAATAAAATTTAATAAAATCTATTTATCAACTTAAATAGAATATTTTATAAAATCTAATAAAATTAAGTTTACCAACTTAAATAAAATTTAATAAAATCAAATTTACTAACTTAAATAGAATATTTTATAATAAAACCTAATAAAATTAAGTTTACCAACTTAGATAGAAGATTTGAAGGGATTTCGTTCCTTTGAAATTATTGTTCTGTGAAAATCCACACAAAGAGAATAAGTTCACATTAACCTGACAAGGATCAATGTAGAAAATGTGAAAACTATAGTTTATAATAAATCTAGATATTTATATGGTTTTTATGGTTAGTTGAGTTAGAAAATGTGAAATCTATAGTTTATAATAAGTCTAGATATTTATATGGTTTTTATGGTTAGTTGAGTTAAATTGTAATGATTTATTTAAATTTCATATTGATATGATTTTTGGTATAAGATAAATTAATTATTATTAATTAAAAATATTGATGCAAATTTTTATTAATATTGGTATATGCAAATGTTATTAGTGTTGTGTTTACTTGTAATAAAAAAATTAATACAATATATTTACAAAATTTATTAAAGATAAGCTCTTAAATATGTTTTCACTAAATAATTCAAAGTGGAGATGAATATCATCATCCAAACACATTAAAAAATAATTGTTATAGTAAAATATAAATTCCTCACATAAAACTATAAAATTATATAAATAAAAGTGTTAGTAATGGAAGAGATGATAATGATCATCAAAACATATTAAAAATAATTGTTATAATAAAATATTTTTTTTTCTCATAAACATATAAAACTGTAAAATTAGTTAAATAAAAGTATTATAGATGGAGAAAATTAATATGATCATCAAAACACATTAAAAATAATTATTATAATAAAATATAAATTCCTCATATACACATAAAACTATAAAATTATTTAAATAAAAATAGTTAAAATCCATAATAGGTTTAAAAGACCAGCACCCCTCTAACTTCCAAAATCTCTGTGTCTAAATTAAAAAAAAATACCTTTAAATATTAACATTTTCACAACTTCGTGGAAAAATAATTGAAGCTAATATTAATATTTTCACAACTTTGTGGAAAAATAATTGAAAGTCGTTTCGATTTAATAGTGGGAGAAAAGCTGGTCCACAGTCTGCACTATCAACTCTAGTAGTTGTTGCTGGTCCACAGTCTGCACTATCAACTCTAGTAGTTACTTGCCAACATGTCACCAACGCTAAATAGAAGTTTGTTTGGTGCAGTGAAAGAAACAAAAAAAACTAAAGTTGTCACACTTTATGGTAGTGATCATCACAATTTTATATCCACATCTCCTTTTCCAAAGTTACCTCCTTGTCTTTTTGTCTCTAGATAGGGTTTCTATACCTGCAAATCCCATCAGTAGAGGGTTATTGCATAGCAATCCCAACAAGCACAACGCGTGATAATAATTGAAGTGAATACGCTCAGTTACAAATACAATATCATGGTCTCCAGCAGGCTTTTTACTTTTCTCTTTTCTGATCGTATAGTCATCACAAAGGATTTACACTGCATGTCGTTTCTGGTATTTGCTGTGCACTGTATTCACTTTAAAGCTACTGAAAGCTGGCGTACACGCAGTACGATACTTACGAGCACTACAGAGAAAGTTGTTAGTTTGCTGCAGACAACGGTGCAAAGATTCTTCAGGATGGAATAGTGATACACAGGTGAGAGGAAGCCAAATCCATGGAAAGTCTGCAAAGTAACCCAAGTAGAGTAAACCAAGCTTATATTCAGGACGGTACCCATCTGGTTCTTTTGCTTAATCTTTGGAGCGACAGAAACACAGAGCACATTATTCTTCATAAAGCAAGCCAGTACCATGGATAGAAGCATATTCCACTTCCAAGTCTGTTAGCTTCTCTTCCGAATAGGTTAACTTGGGAGCAATCTTCATTCTTGAGTTTTGTTTTTCAGGCAAAAAATGATCTGATCGCCCAAATTGTGCGTTTGGTGCTTCATATAAACAAAGTTCCATGCATCTCAGAACCTTACATCAGGTGTTTTGCTTCCACGAAACCAACCCAAATGCTCATAAAATCGATAAAAGTTCTGAATTAGCAAGAAATTTAAAAATCCTATTCACAGAAAACCCGTTTGGGAAAAATAACTCTGAAGAGAATATTACACCCTAATTAGCCCACTCCCTTCTCTTTCTTCTGGCCCTCCCCAACATTTGTGGGGATGTTTTCATAATTATATATGATCGTGGTATTGTACCACTGACCACAAGAATAACACATATATGATCGTGGTACTGTATCACTGGCTAGAAGAATAACACTTAATGATTTAGAAATTATAACTATTTTCCTAAGGATTTGAATTCATATATTCTTTTCTGTTGTATTAACAAAAGAGAAGAGGATCATGTTGGTTGTGGAGTCTTATTATCTCTTTGATTTATATGCAGATATGTCTAGCTCTTTTTTTACTGGAGTTAGGGGGCTGGTCCACAAATGAAGGGGTGAGGAGATCTACCCAGGGCAGGGCTGGTCCACAAATGAAGGGGATATGGGGGGGTCCTACCCCCTGGCTAGGGGAAATGGGGGCTAGTGGGCCCCCAAGGAAAATTTTGGTAAAAATGCCTTGTAAAATATTGTAATTTAGTCAATTTGGTACAGTTCATTATAAGTTTGGATAAGTTTAACCGTAAAATTTATCTTAGGGTTTTTTGCTCTAAAAGGAAACCCTCTTTTATGATGGAATTGTATTAAGGCTATATATGAGTGTGATTATTGTGCATATGAGAGAGGAGACTGTGAGAGAAAAAGAGAAAATTGTTATAAGAAAAACTACTTAGTATATGTATTTCATATATTAAAAAATTTCAGCTTTTATTTCAGATTTTGTCTTATTTTATTGTTCCTCTTATTTTATTTCTCATTTATCCATGTAGCTAAAAGTCGTCAGTGTTAAAACACTTGGAAAGTAAAATTTTCCAATGAATTTTGATGGCGATCTTTGTTATAATAATGAAAGTGTTGCTTCTCTAATAAATTAGTTTGTGAAATATTTACACCCTATTCAATGAAGTATTATTTTTCGCTGTGGAAAACTTAGAAATGTACACATTTCATCAATAAGATCATTTTTCAAAAATGGTGTGTACAGCACAATATGGCCGTTAATAATTGATAGCATTATTCTGGGAGCGTTTGATCATTTTTAGTTGCTAGGTGACCATTAATAGGGTTTATAATATAAATCTTAAAAAATAAGAACTGTGATTAGACAATTCCAATGATTGGCATTTTGAAAGTTTTGCAAGTGTCATAAGATACTTTTATAAACAATATAAATTTAAATGAATTTCACTTCTTCTTTCCATTACATATCACAGGCGCTACTTGTAAGGAATTGTATGATTGCACATGGCCTGCAAGGACTCGTACACTGTAAGTATTACAGTAAATTATCAGACTTTGTGATTCATTCTGTACAGAATGGGAGTCCAAATTTTTAATTGAAATTTGAAAACAAGCCAGTTGAAAGTCAAACAGCATCGTACGCAGAGACAGTCTATGGAGTGCACTGTACATTTTTTTTCTTTTTACAGGTAGATACAACCGCAAGGATTTCTGACATCTTATGTAATCAGAAATATGGCTTACACATTCTTACATGTAAGTGTTTTGTTTTTCTTATTTATTAAGAAAATTGGGCTGAATATTAGTTTATGCATTTTAATTCAAATACAACTGATACCGTTAACCAAACAAGAATGTGAAAGAGTATATAGAATAGGTGGTATTTGGGCATTCTTTCTGGCCCACATGAGGTGAGTCTTTTATTGCACAGTGGGTACTGCGTTGGAACTTGCAACAACTTTAACTACATCCAATTTACACAGGTTTGTCCACCTCTGTAGATGGTAGTAGGCATCGAACGTGAAGGTTTGATTTATGTTTTTTTGTCTCAAGTCTATCTGTATAATTCAAAATTACTTCAACCATTTCTTTAGTAAAAGAGCTTGAGAACCGAATTTGTAGAAGGATTTCAGTGACAGTCCATTCACGCGGCCTCTTTGCTTATGCTCCTACAGAAAATAATATTTTTTAACGTGGACAGCAACATATTTAGAGGATATTTTTTTCAAAGGTCGATATTTTTATTTGGATATTTTGTGGAGCTGATGTTTTCACTTAAGTAACAAAGATCGTTCTTTTCGTGGCTAATCTTTCAGGCCCTTCACCCTTTGCGCATTGTCTTGGATCATCTTGCTCTTGACAAGCACTCTTTTGCTCAAGCTGGTCACGGGAAAGCCAATCCAAGTTATAACTTGTTCTAAAGAAATTTAATATAACCTTTAGATTTTGTTTGTTTGTCTAATGAAGCTAAGTATTCAAGTAATGCAATTTAGTTTTTAACAATCCACCATCTCAGTTCATTTAAAAACTCTCTTCATTTTTTCAGTGTTGCATGAAAGCTTCTACAACCTCAATGAATTCATTACAGAGTCAGTTCATATAAAAACTCTCTTCATTTTTTCAGTGTTGCATGAAAGCTTGTACAACCTCAATGAATTCATTCCAGGTCTGTATTAGGGTGATCTATTCAGGAAAGCTTGTACAACCTGAGTGAATTCATTCCATGTCTGTATTAGGGTGACCTATTCATTCACACATTGCTCGAGGGTGCCCTCAGATTTATACTTTTGATCTGTCCTAATTAAGAATGGATAGGGTCATGTGTAAGCTATGCAATTATAAAATTGAATAACACAAAAGAGTAGGAGAAAAATTTTAAAACATAATTAAATGATAAAAAAAAAAAGTAATCTACTTTTTGGTTCTTTATTTGGGTATTTTTGCATTCAAAAGTGCAATTTAAACAACACAAAATTGTGATTTTGTGTAGATTTAAGTAGCTGGATTCTGACAAAAAGGACCAAAACTTAGAACAGTTAGACCAAGCATACAAAATCCAAAAGTCAAAATTTACGAGTATAAAAAATCTCAACCTGTCATAAATTCTAGATGCTTAGTTTACTATAATGTGTCACCTACCTAAGCCTCACACTGAAACACTGAAGAGGGGTTGGGAAAATGTTTGTTGGAGGATTAAATATAACAATAAACAAAATTTAATTAGTTTTTGACTTCCAATCCTTGAAATTTAATTAGTCCATAATCCTAGTTAACATAAAGTGTATTTCACTTGACAGGTAAGATAAATTTGAAATTCCAACCCTGAGTTAGACAATGCAGAAAAAAATAGGAAAACTAAGAAATGGGAAATGAAAAACAATGATTATTGACCTTTCCTTGCCTTCTAACTCTCTCTAGTTTTTTCACTCACCCTCATTCTCAAATGGCTTTTTGGTCAAGGAGAAATAGCATTGTACTAGAATATTGAGCACCATTAGAAACTAGTTGTCCCATTTAAATTCAAGAATAAAATAATTGTGTCCATTATGTGATTTATTATTGTGTCTACCATTCTAGATTTAATGTGTATGGGTGCATCTACACTTATTCTACTAGCTGTAATGAGGAATTGAATATTAACTTATCCTAATTGTGTTCTTCCTTTAATCATTGGTGAGAGACAACAGCTATAAGTTGTCAATACTCCATTCTACCCAAGTTGTGAGATCAATGGATGTGATCATCTAGCTCTTGGAAAAACTTGCCAAAAATAGTTTTTTCTCTCATCTCTTTCTCGAATGTGGAGCTTTACCTCAGCGTATCTCCTCTTGGGCCACCATCTCTTCACGGACTGGTGTTCTATCCATTCCCTTGGGCTGGTTTAATACTACACTTACCTGAGCGTTCTCCTTCACCACAAACCGTTTGTGCCTCTAGACAGTAATTTGATCAGTGGTTACGGCCTCTCCAAACTGGAGATTGAGTGTTGTTGAGTGGAATCCCTTCACCCACGCGCTGTAAGGCCCATCCAGTACTGTACAGTACCGTACCGTCACGCTAAGAAATTGATCTCGGTGCTGGGCGTATTTAATCACGGGTGGGTGGTTTTCTTCGGTTGTTGGGCGTTTCACAGTGTTTTCTTGCTGCCTGTAGAGCCCATCCTCTAAGCGCTTCTCCTGGACATTCCATGCTTCGTTTGCTTGATGTCTAACCACACCCACGACTTGGGTTTTATGTCCAATAACTCCCACGGCTAGTCCTTTGGTTGCTCAGCGTCCCTATTGGTCGCTCCATTCCTGCTTACTTGCTATTCAACGCGCCCCACAACCTTACCTTAGTTGCTCGGCGCACCATGAAATTGATGGAAGATATTCTTTAATTCCCACGCATTTAAGGATAGACTTGGGGCGTTAAAATCTCTCTAGGCCAGTCTTGTAACGGTGTGTGCAGGAGATTTGGTTCCCTGATCATAATTGACAAGGTTTTCAGAATGATATGAGATAGATAATGAGTGGACAACGAATAACTGGGCCACTGAGTAGGCAATGAATAGCTCCGCCACAGTCATAATAAATGACTCTAATAAATGATTCTTTTGTCTACACATGAACCAGGCAACCAAATAACTAGTGTAATGTAGCAACGGGGCTAAGTTTTGGGACCTTTGCTTATTAAAGGGTTTTGATTGCTACATTACACTAGTTATTTGGTTGCCTGGTTCATGTGTAGACAAAAGAGTCATTTATTATGACTCTAGGGTTTCTCATTAAACGGGTGAAATCAAAGATGCCATTGCCTCTTAATGGGAAATTAGGTCATCTTGGTGTACGATACTAGTGTCTTTTCATATTTTATCCTTGCTAATTTTGCAATCCAAAGGAATAATCCACTTAATCAATGAATAAGCTAGAAGAAGCGAGTGAGTAGTTGCACCTAGAAAGGTACATGAAGAAAAACTTAGAGACTTGAGTGACATAGTGAACACTAGGCTATACTAAGTTCTCAAGTTCTCAAGTGTTGTAGAACTTTGATTTATTTGGCCTAATTGACATTACCTTTGCTAATTATAGGATGTGTGCATGCTACATTGAGTGAAGATCTTTCTTGTAATATTTTTAATTTGATCCTCATTTGTTGTTTTACATATAGGTGGTGAGTAGTTGGTACCAATTTGTAACATTCCTCGCCACCAAGCCAGGCAATGCTACCAAACACAACCTTAACTTAGTCTTTTGAGCTTTGATACCACATTGTAACATCCGTGGCTATCAACCCACTTGTCGGGCAACTCTACTAGGTGGAACATTCTCATACTTATATATATAACATGCATATTAAATCTAATTAAGAGATTGTTCTAAACAATATAGAGTAAGCACATGATTACTGCTAATATACATCATCAAGGACATTAACAATAATTCATATGCACAACAGAATACATGATAACATATAAGCATCACACGCATGCAAAACATAATATTAAGCACAAACTGATACTTATATTTGAAATTGTAGTAATTCCACCAACTCCGTGCAAACCTTCCATGAACCTCCCAGCCTTAGACCGCGCTGCTCACCACTCTCAGCAGTAGGTCACCCCCGAGCTGGGACTAAGCTCCACCGGGCAGGGAATCCTAGGCTAGGCAAGGTCAACGAAAGACACACAATTACAGAGGAAGGATTCTATCCCAGGAGTCACTTACGCCCACTGCTCACAGACCCTCATTCCCCACATTCTTGTCCCACCCCAGGAGTATACACCTTCACTATCACCCAGACAGTGCTTCGGTTTCTAAACCTCCCTGGACCAGAAGTCTCTGAGCTCTGTGGCAGCTACATGACCCCTTCGAGGAGTTCTCACTTGCTTCGTGCACTCTCTCACCTGGAGAGAGTCACTCACAGGCTTGACAACCTGCTATTTTGACCAATTCCAGCATAGTGAGGACAAAACAATAAGGCTCAACAATGCACAATCAATGGTAGCAACCTCACACGGTCAGGAACTACGCGGCCACAACAAGCCACTGGGATAGCACAACACAACTCAGGCAATTTCGGGTTTCTCATCCATGCAACACATGACGGGTTCACGGTTCTAGTTTCAGAGATGCGTGAGGGTGTACAGAGATCCCACGCAGAGACTTAACGGTTCAGGTAAGAATTCCCCAGAACAAACACCGAAATAGAGGTCGATCAAGGACACCCGCGAGTTCAGACGAAGGATGGAAAATGGGAGGCCGACCCCCAACATGGCTCCCTTCTCTAGTGTTAACTGCATGCACCCAGGTCGACATCTGTCTCCCTGGGGCTGCATGCTCCCCATTTTGCACAAGTTCCCCCAACTTAGGATAAAACATAAACATTTACACAACTTTGGAATAATATTTAATTATTATCCCCAAGGTCTTAAACTCTTAAGCTTAGACCTTCTCCCAACCTTTCAGCCCCCTCTCCCTTACCCATACTTTGTGGAAGCTTAATACCCCATCCATCATTCATTGTGGTCGGTCCATACGCAGAGATGTTTTTATATTAATAATGTGCATCATTACATGTACAAAAAATAGGCTCTTGGCCTTTAACACTTACGCTCTCTAGCCTAATAAACATATAATCCCACCATCTTATATAAACTTGGTTCACCATCCTATAAAACATAATTACAATTCATAATGCAATTGGGGCATGTCCTTGGGGTATTACAATCCCCTCCCCTTATTTTTGCACTGTCCTCAGTGCAACTTTCACAGAACATCAACAAGATTTCGAAAATATTCAAAAAGATGCAGGTATTCTGCCCACATAGCATCTTCATGCTCCCATGTCGTGTCCTTAGGACCATACGAGGTCCATTGGACCTTTACTAGTTCTATGACTTGATTCCAGAGCTGTTTGTTTTTCTGGTACAATATGTGCACAGGATCACATTCCAGTCAATCACATGATTATGTTCAAGTATATATTTCTTAAGTAATGAAACATGAAACACATTATGCACAGTCATGGATGTAGGTAATGCAAGCATACATGCAACTTGATCAATCCTTTCTAGGATTTCAAATGGCCCACAAAATCTTCCTACCAACTTGGAACAGTTTCCCACCCTCAGGGAACTTCTATTGGATTTTACTTTCAGAAAAACATGATCTCCCACTTTAAACTCTTTGTGGGATCTGTTTTTATCAGCATAACTTTTTTGCCTGTCTTGGACAACTTTCAAATTCTGCTTAATTTTCATCATTTGCTCTTCCATTTCCTTGAGCAAATCTGGCCCAACTACCGCTCTATCAAATGGGTTATCCCAGCTTACTGGAGTATTGTACTTTCTTCCATAAAGTGCTTCAAATGAGCTCATCTTCAATGATGCTTGATACCCATTGTTGTAGGCGAATTCTACCAAGTGTAGGTAGTTTTCCCATTTCGATGGTTTGTCCATTACATACATCCTTAGTATGTTTTCTATCACTCGATTCACCCACTCTCTCTATCCATCCGACTCAAGATGATAGGCTGTACTGAAATTCAGATTCGTTACGAATCCATTGAATAACCCTTTCCAAAAATTTGAGGTAAATTTCGGGTCTCTGTGAGACACAATTGTCTTGGGAATTTCACGCAATCATGTCACTTCCTTCATAAAAATATCAACAATCTCTACTGCCTTGTGAGTAGCCTTTAACGGAATAAAATGGGTAGCTTTCATAAGCTTGTCCACCACTACCATAATTGAATCATGCTGCTTGCATGTTCTGGGCAATCCTGTGATGAAATCCATTGTCATCACTTCCCACTTCCACTTAGGAATGGGTAAAGGTTGCAGCAATCCAGCTGGGTTCCTATGCTCAAATTTAACCTTTTGGAATTCCATACATCTGGCGATGTATTCTGTAATCTCTTTCTTTATACCTGGCCAAAAGTAATGGCTCTTGATTGTTGCCATAGTCTTCTGATATCCATGGTGCCCAGCATAAGGCACGTTATGCATTTCTCTCAGAATCACAAGTTTCAAACCTTGGACATTAGGTACATAAACTTTGTTCTTGTACATAAGTATTTCATCAGTCTCTAACTTATAATCTTCCACTCCTTGCGGCATCTTATCTTGATGTAGCTTTTCTATCAATTTCCTGTACTGCAAGTCTGCGCTTGCAGCTTTCAAAACTATGCTCTTTATATAGGTTTGATACATGCTAATGGTTGTAGCATGTAATTCGTGTACTCTCCTGCTGAGCGCATCAACCACTTTATTCTACTTCCCTTTTATATGCTTGATATCAAAATCGTATTCACAAAGAAATTCCAGCCACCTACTCTGTCTAGTGTTCAAGGTTGGTTGATCAAACAAATACTTCAGACCATTATGGTCTATTCTCAATTCAAACCTCATTTCCATGAGGTAATGTCTCAATTTCCTCAGAGCGTGAACGATGGTCGCTAACTCCAAATCATGAGTTGCGTAGTTCCTTTCATGCTCTTTCAACTTTCTGGATTCATAACAAATTACAAATCCATTATGACTAAGGACTCCTCCCAGTCATTCTTTGCATGCATTGGTGCATACCACAATATCTTCATTTGGATCTGCGATCCTCAAAATTGGAGCCCTGGTTAACAGTTGCTTCAATCACTAAAATCTTTTCTCACAATCTTATGTCCCCTAAAACTTCTCTTCCTTCCTTTGCAAGGAAGTGATAGGGCGAGCTAAGCTCGAGAACCCTACAATGAACCTTTTGTAATAACCAGCTAGACCCATAAAGGATCTTACTTCTGTCATATTCTTTGGCACTGACAATTCTCTGATGGCCTCAATCTTTTCAGGATCTACCGCTATCCCATCTTTCAAAATAGTATGCCCCAAGTAATGGATTTGCTCCTGAAAAAATGAGCACTTGCTCATCTTGGCGTACAGTTGGTGCTCTCTTAGCACCTGCAACACCATCCTAAGATGATGTTTGTGTTCTTCCTCCAACTTGGAATACACCAAAATGTCATTCAGGAAGACTATGCCGAACTTGTCTAGATAGTCCGTGAACACACCATTCATCAAGAACATAAAAACAACAGGTCTGTTTGATAGCCCAAACGACACCACTGTGAACTCGAAATGACCATGCCTTGTTCTAAAGGTGGTCTTGCTGATGTCTTCATCCTTAATCCTTACCTGTTGGTATCCCGACCTGAGGTCTATATTCAAAAGGATCTTCGCATCCTTCAAATGATCGAAGAGGTCATCAATCCTCGACAAAGGATACTTGTTCTTTACATTTACCTTGTTCAATTATATGAAATCGATACACAATATCAACATTCTGTCCTTCTTCTTCATGAATAGAACTGGGGCACCCCAAGTTGACACACTTGGGAGTATGTACCCCTTCTTTAGAAGCTCTCCAAGCTGCAATTGCAGTTCTTTCATCTCTGGGGTACTCATTCTGTAAGGAGCTTTCAATACTAGAGCTGCTCCAGGAATCAAGTTTACAGAGAATTCAATATCTCTTTTCGGAGGTAATCCTGGTACCTCCTGAAATACATCTTCAAACTCCTTTAGTACCGCATGATCTCCAATACCCGACACCTTATCCTTGGGTGTTTCCTCCACATGGGCTGCAAATAATTGACATCCTTTATGTAGCACTTCTTCAGCTGCATTGTTTAGATTTCTCTGATAGCAACAGCTCTGGGAATTCCTGCAAGATACCAGATATATAAAATATGCAGAACAGAA